>CAIGQV010017386.1:1246697-1257093 GCA_903798115.1 Danio jaintianensis | reverse complement strand
AAAAAAAAATCCTGGCTGCCTTACATTTTTTTATTTGAATAAAGTTAACCCTATGAGTAATTTTAACTTAAATGACATTAAACTGATTTATATCAGCTTGTACAACTTAAAAAATAATAAGTTCAGCTTGTACAACTTTAAAAAATAAGTTAGAAACATGATTAACTTAGTTTTATAAGTTATATTTGACATGAAAACATCTTATCATGACTTTTTGATCATATAATTTTTTTACATTGTCACCATTTTTCTATCAGAATGTACTGTCGATCAATCAAATCAATCAATCAATCAATCAATCAACACCATCTGGTAAAGACTATTTGTGAATCATGGTTATTTTTTTTCAGTGTGATTTATGCGTGTAACTTCAGTGAAAAAAGAGTGAAATGTTTTTAAAAAATTTAATGAAGTGTACAATGAGGTCATTATTCTCCTCACAGTGTATTTATCTAATATTAAAAGGCAACTTGAGTAGCCTATATATGCACAGGGACTTTTTTTAATGTTCAGTAATCCAGCTCAAGTGCTTCCGGTGAACTGTCATTACAAAATCGCAGCGTTTAATATCTGATTTCTTTAAAAATCAATGATCTTCACTGCCTGATTGATATACGATGTGAAGTGGGTCCCAGACTGGACAAGAAGCACTGCATTCCATTGTCCTGCTCCATGTCTTTTAAAATATGGAAATTAATTTTACCACAGCATTTTGTGCTTCTCTGCTGCTCCTGACGGCGCTTGTGTTTAAATGGTTTTAACAGCTTTTTAACGGCTATTTAACTGATTTATATATTTGAATTAAATAACATTGCCGATTATGTAAATAGGAAAAAAAAGTGAAATTTAAATACGTCAGATTAACCGTTCACTGGAAGTTTATCGGTGGCTGCATGTCCATCAACAAATTACTTTCTACAGACCACGGTTAACCTCAAAATATTTAACGTTCGGCAACATTATTACAGACATTTATTAAATATTACTGCCCTGTAGTCAAGACGATGAGAAAATAATCTGGAGGAACAAAACACATGAACTTAGAGCTGCCTTCGGCCATTGATATGCATGTAATACTAATGTCTCATTAAAATACCAAACTATTTTCATGATGGATCCAAACAAAGCACAGAGCCAAGTTTTCACTATGAATTGTTTAAAGCACAACCTTATTATTTGAAGTAAAATTTCAGGTTCTTTCCCAAATGCAACCCATAATGAGAATGTGGATGACGTTTTCCATAAACAAAACACATACAGGATCCATAACTGATTTCGTATAAGAATGAAAGACTGACCGTGTGCTTTTTTTGCAGGCTGGATGAATAGTATTTTGAAGTCTCCGTGAACTGTTTTGTTGGGCAGGAGAGAGACCGAGACAGGCTTAAGTGGGACGTCTGTGGGTCACTTTGGAAACTAATTAAGAACCTCTTTGGATACCAGTTTGGTATTTCTGTTTCACAATTGCCTTCTCTCCTCCTCTGCCATCAAAATACACTCTTTTCAGCCTCATCAAACAAACACAGGGCCAAAGTCCTCTTGTGAGTGAACTCAAGGAGCCTCTGTATGAAGCAGCTGAACGGCTAATGGAGAAAAGCAAAGACTGAACAGCAGTAAACACTCAGGACTTGGGCTGAGGCAGAATGAAAGAACTGTTAACTGAATCTTAAGTCTTCATTACTTCTTATTGGAACTGATGAAAGAGCATTTGGGAAGCAATGGCACAGATTTTAATATCACTGAGAATTATATTATATTATATTATATTATATAATATTATATTATATTATATTATATGATATGATATGATATGATATGATATGATATTATATTATACAGACAATGGCTGGATGGATATATTATATTATATGTGCGTCAAAATAAACTGACCATAAAAACAAAAAAATCTATAAACATACTTTTAAAAAATATTATTATATTTGTATTATTTATTTATTATTATTAATAAATCTGATTACAAATCTAATATTTATGGATAATAAAAATGTTTTTTTTACTTGAATTCACTATGAGTGTTAATTTTAGACCCTGATTACATTATATTTAATACATTTTTATCAGCTTTTCATTATATATCAGGCGCATTTTCAGACTATAAAACAAGTCATATGCACACAAAACAAATACTGTGTTCAGACACTGAACACTTAATTTGAACAGATTTGAAAAACTATACATATATTGTAATTAAGCCTGACAAGTCTGATATATAAATGTTTTTTAATAAAAGGCATTTTAGTTTAGTAAAAAATCAATATGTTTTTTCTGCTCAAAAACGACAATAAAACTTTAAAATAACTTTTGTTCTATAATTTTGTCATGCGCTTTTGTCATTTTTTGTATTTTTATTTTTATTTAGCTTTATTTTTATATTTAAATAAGTACTATTAGAAATATTAAATAAGAAGAATAGTAATACTATTTAAAAAATTCTCATTTCAAACTAATATTTATGGACAATAATACAGACTTTTTTTTTCTTGAATTTACATTTCACATCAAATAATAAATTCAAGTTTCTGTTGTAATATTTTATCAAACTTTTGTGAAAATAAAATATCAAAATGATCATTTTATGAAGAAAATATTAAATTCGAGTTTAGGTTTCAATGTTTTATCGAACTTTTGGGGAAACTTTCAAACTAATATGGACAATAACACAGATTTTTTTTACTTGAATTCACTTGAGTTTTAATATTAGGTCCTTATTAAATTATATTATACTATAATAAATGTTTATCGGGTTTTCATTTTTAGCCTAATAAACTAGGCATATACATACAAAACAAATACCACTGAGTGAACATTTAATATTTTATTTTGACAGATTTGAAAAACTATACAGTCTATGAAAGTTGGACCGTAAATGAAAGCTAACACTGTATAACAGAAACATTTATCACAGTCAACACCTCTGTAGAAAATATCATTTAATAGTGGCTGATCCTTGTTTAATACCTGCAGTGATTTATTAGCGCCGAAGTACAAGAATATTATCACGTCACAGAACAGTGAGTCCAGAAGAGACAGGAGCGTTGCCTGTGGAGTTCCAAATGTAATATTCTGAGGAGACCAGTTCTCGCGCTAGAGGGAAATAAATAAAGAAAATATTCAATTCAAGTTTCTGTTTTAATGTTTTATAAAAATTTTGTAAAAGTAAAATAACAAAATGATAATTTTATAAAGAAAATGTTAAAAGCAAGTTTGTTTGAAAGTTTTATTGAACTTTTGTGAAAGTAAAATGTCAAAAATGATAATTTTATGAAGAAATATTAAATTCAAGTTTCCGTTTTAATTTTTATAGAACTTTTGTGGAAGTAAAATATCAAAATGACCATTTTATAAAGAAAATCAAAAAATTCAAGTTTCGGTTTTAATGTTTTATAAAATTTTGTGAAAGTAAAATATGGAAATGATCATTTTATAAAGAAAATAATAAATGCAAGTTTCTGTTTTAATGTTTTATCCAACTTTTGTGAGAGTAAAATATCAAAATTATCCTTTTATAAAAAAATATTCAATTCAAATCTCTGTTTTAATGTTTTATAGAAAGTAAAATAACAAAATGACCATTTTATGAAGAAAATATTAAATTCAAGTTTCTGTTTGAATGTTTTATAGAACTTTTCTGAGAGTAAAATGTCAAAATATAAGTAAAAATAATGTTCCATTGTCATTCAGTGTCTTAGATGTAAAAACTAAACAATATAATCATACTACAATTAATATAATCAAAGTAATCATACTAATTTTAATTAGATTTTAAATAATTAAATAGGTGTTTTACTACGTTGTCAAATTATATTGTAAAAAAGGTCTTATATATTATATATTTTTTCAATGAAAGACATTTGAGTTCACGAGTTCACAATAGTCAATTTTTTAGCTCAACAACATTAATAAAATTAAACGACACATTATAATGTACTTTTTCCAATTTATTTTGTAATTTTGTAATGTGCTTTTGTCATTTTTATTCATTTTTGTTATTATTTGTTATCCAGCATATGTTTTACACTGTGGATGCCCTTTAAGCTGCAACCCAGTACTGGGAAACATCCATACACACACATACACTACGACCAATTTAGTTTATTCAATTCATCTATAGCGCATGTCTTTGGACTGTGGGGGAAACCGGAGCACTCAGAGGAAACCCGGGGAGAACTTGCAAACTCCACACAGAAATGCCAACTGACCCGGCCACCTTCTTGCTGTGAGGCGACAGTGCTAACCACTGAGCCACCGTGTCCCCCATTTAGCTTCATTTCTAGTTTTTAAAATAGTTTTCTTTATTATCTTTTAAGTTATATGCCAAGGCAGCGTCTAATATTCATCTAATATTTGTGTATTATTTTATTTCAGCTTTATTCGTGTCACAGAACCACTCACTTGTGACAATCCGTGGTTTAGCAGATGAGTAAACCTGCACTGAGTGTTGGTCCACACAACAACCAGACAGAGTCAATTCTGGCACACGGAAGTAAAGCTGGAAAGATAACAGTAACGTTTACCACATTAATTGAGTTACAATATCATAATCACCAAATGAATCAATCATTTCACCCTCACTTTTACATAGGCAGTGAGTCCTGTGCACAGAGGGTCTGTCGGTCCTGCAACAGTCCCTGAAAAATGAACAGAACCCTCCAGAGTTGCTTCACGAGACTTTGGAAACTTCTGACCTGGGGAGGTAAAAAAAAAAAAAAAACTATTAGCCCTCCTTCCTTTTTCAAATATTTCCCAAATGAGGTTTAACAGAGCCAGGAATTTTTCACAGTATTTCCTATAATATTTTCTCTTCTGGAGAAAGTCTTATTTGTTTTATTTTGGCTAGAATAAAAGCAGTTTTTAATTTTTAAAAAACCATTTTAAGGTCAATATTATTATTCCCCTTAAGCAATATTTTTTTTTCGATTGTCTACAGAACAAACCATTGTTATATAATGATCTGCCTAATTACCCTAAATTGCCTAATTAACCTAATTATTAAGCCTTTAAATTGCACTTTAAGCTGAATAAAAAATATCTAGTAAAACATTATGCACTGTCATCATGGCAAAGATAAAAGAAATCAGTTATTAGAAATTAGTTATTAAAAATATTATGTTTAGAAATGCTTATGCTATATGCTATATGCTTCTTTCTGTTAAACAGAAATTGGGGAAAAAATATACAGGTGGCTAATAATTCAGGACGGCTAAAACTGTATATCATATAACTAATAATAATGTATATCTGTAAATCCAAATGTAAAACAAGGCATATTAGGAATGTACTATACCTAGAACCCAAACAAGTAGGTTCTTCTCTTTGGACACCTCAAGCTGCCCTGAGCTCACTTTGACCTCCACACTGCCCATTAGATTCCTGTGAAGAAACATGCAGGAGGACACTATTGACCTTATTGTGCAATGCGGAAGTGCGCTCGTTTTGACGATTGTTTTAGAACTTCCAATTCAGTTGTCTATGGGAGAAATGACTAGGAACAATAAACGGCAGAAAACTACTCGAACAAGTGTGTTAATGACTATACATAAAAAATAGAATAATAAAAGAATAAAATATCAGTTTGCAACATCAAGGAGCATAACAAGCTGTTTTTAACATCTAGAAATCAATGGAAGTCAATGAGATCAGAAGTCTTGAGCCAAAAAGATGGCGGCGTCCACTCGTATGTGAAGAATAAGGTCAATAGCAGCCTTTTTTTTTTTTTTTTTTTTGATATGCAAGTACAGGGGTGCGTTGTATGGCCATCCATCCATCCATCCATCCATCTATCTATCTATCTTTAAAAAAAGCATCTGGTGCAAATTTTATCTGAAAAAGTTACTCCTCCCCCTTGAGGAGCATCATTATGGAAGTTTTTTTTGCTTTAACTAACATAATAACTATGGATCCATACATAACTATGGATCTCTGACAGAATTTGGAAAACACATAATCCTTTATTTCACAGAATGATGCATTATACTATGGTAGCTCAGCAGCAAGTTACATCATTGTTTGGTAAAGCACCCCAGAACATCTGACTCTAAAATGCAATAAGAATCATTGAATCTACAAACTTGTGTACTTACTGGTTGAAAAATGGAATGTGTGCCTCACAGTACTCAAAGCTGTTTTTGACACTTTCATGAAGCTTCAAGACAACATTAACCTTCAGATGATTCTCCTCTGCCTTTAGCTGGTAGGATCCAAGAATTGGTGGCACAGGCACCTAAAAAAAGTTATAGATCTTACATTATTAAGAAAATATAATTAAAATGTTTAGGGTCAGTAAGAAATTAATACTTTTTTTATACAGCAGGATGGATTAAAATAATTAAAAGTGGCTTTACAAAACAAATCTATTTCAAATAAATACATTGTTCAGTCATGAAACCATCGAGGGAACTTTTAAGGGCAGGGATCACCAAATTCAGTCCTGGAAGGCCGGTGTCCTGCAGAGTTTATCTGAACAAGAACCTGAAAAAGCAAGTCAAGGTTTTACTACTTGAAACTTCCACACAGGTATGTTGAGGCAAAATGGCCCTCCAGAACCAAGGCTGCATTCCAGTCCAATTTTTTATGCTAACTTACCTCCGTCTTGTTCACTTGGATGTACGTCACTGATTACGTCACACAAGTGTCCACTACTGGTGGAACATCTGAATGAGTTTCACAGGAATGCCCTAAACCCTTGAGCACTTGGGAACTATACTGTTGTAACGTCATTCTGGGACTGTTATTATGGGACATACAGGTGCTGGAGTGGACATATGAAGCCAACTTGCTCCCTAGGTCAAAATCGGGGGATCGAGGGTATGTCCATGTAAACTTCCCTCGTTCATTGACAAAGTGGAACACACTTTAAAATGGCAGTGGGTATTCCCCAGAGGGAACAAGGGATAGAAAGGTTGAAAGTGTGCGTCTAAAAGTGGAGTGGAATGCAGCCTAAGTTTGGTGATTCCTGCTCTAGGGCCTCAGAGATGGCCTAAAGTATTGTAAAATTATGTTACACTTAAAACCTTAACATTTCTTTATTGTTCGTAAAATAGTTTAGACTCAGAAGGCCTAGAGCAGAATGTCCAAACTTGCTCCTTAAGAACTTCAGACTCATGGTGCGTTGTACATGGGATACATCACTTTTCAAAGGAACTCAACAATCATAGGTGCTATATAGAAGTGTCGTTCCAAAATGAAGTGTTAAAAACTGGCCACTTTGAAGGGCCCTTCAAAATGAAGGATTTCTAAGTGGGGGCATACAGTACACTGCGCGACTTCTTTGCGATTTCAGGATGTACCAACTCTGTACGGTAAGATCACATGCGATGTAAAGTCAAAGCTCACAATTCATGTAATCACACTACATAGTCTGATTGGTCAGCAAAGAATCGACTGCTCACATTGCATATAAAATCAACACGTCACACCCTGTTTAATGGTGGTTGACAAACCAGCATATGGTGTATTTACGCCATGTAATGGGAAGTAGCATAAAGCTGTATCTCGCAAATATATAAACAGAATAACATACACTTTTAATTATTTCTGTACGCTCTGGAATATATCCATTAATAAATGCACCATCGTGCCCTTGTGAACTCGGAAGTGTGTGTGTCTGTTTCTGTTTTTGCGCTGGTACGGTGGGGGTTCAAACACTGAGTTTAACTCAATTGATTCGCAGCTCTGATTCAACTGTGTGATTCCTTAACAAGAGCTGACCAAAATGTTAGAAAATCATCTGATTGCAGATCGGGAGAGTTTAATCACCTCTCCTTTCTCCTTGTACACTTGACGAACATAGCACAACAAAGCTGAAATTTGGCCCGATTCATAGAAGAGTCGCACAAGTCCAAATTCTAAGTCCGGCTCAGAATTGGGCACAAAAATCGCACAATGTATGCACGGCTTAAGGGTACAACTAATAAACACTTCGGGCACCCATTATCCTTTGTTCAGGGAAGTTGTTTGGTGTTGCACACTGCGTTCCATTAGAAAGGGCTCATCCCTATACCCTAATCTCCTTAAAGCAGTCATTCCAGAGGGTAAACCCTTCGAAGGGATTAGGGTATAGG
Source organism: Danio jaintianensis (assembly GCA_903798115.1). Classification (NCBI taxonomy): domain Eukaryota; kingdom Metazoa; phylum Chordata; class Actinopteri; order Cypriniformes; family Danionidae; genus Danio; species Danio jaintianensis. The sequence continues at coordinate 1,249,012 of CAIGQV010017386.1, read as the reverse complement.
GATGAATGCTTCTGAATGGAATGTTGTATCATTAGAAAATTCTAGGCCAATGTGTTGAAGCTGGAGGTGAAATTTGCGGCATACTGGCCCTCCAGAAACAGAACTGGACACCCCTGGCCTAGAAGGCCTTGAAGTTTCCACACTGTGAACTCATACCATGTAATAAGTATGACAGTTTCCCTCAAAAAAAAAAATATATATCAGAAGAATTGTGAAAACTGGAGCCCAAACTACATTTTTGAGATGCAAATCCAGCATAGGACAAACTACTGTCAGAACAAGATTTACCTGTGAGGTGTAACTGCAGAGTCTGAAAAGCTCCAGAGGTGGCGAGAAAGGGAACTTGTATGGTCCTGAAAAGGCAGAACCATCATTCTCGTCCACACTGCAGGCGGTGAGAATGCTTGCATCCAGAGATGTCACACAGGGATGGACAAGAATGTCCTGCAGTGGTGACCCGTTGGGAGGGAGTGTGAGGGTAACGGTCACATTGGGTAGAACGCCTTCAACCTCGCACTGAAAAACATGAAGGCATAAATTTAATGCAAATTCATAATCAAACCTAAAATAAATCAAAATATGTAGTCCAAAAAACAAGGGATGCACTTAATTTTTACTAGTAAATATTATTTTACTTTTTTGCCAAAAGAAAAACCAAAAAAGGCTATGCCGAACCACAGTGTGTTCGTTGTTCCTCTAGCTGTGGTCACTGCGCAAAGTGAAGAGGCTTTCAGACTGGACATGGAAACCGCTGCGCTATGAAACCCATTCATTTCAATGGCTTGTGCCGTGCAAGGGCGGTTTGATGCTCTGTGGATATTTTGCTCACGAATACGTATACTTATCTATGCATCTACGCACATGCTTACCTGATGCCTCTCAACCTATTCATGGCCAATAAAATTTTACTGTCCATAAAAGTTATTTATAGGCTTGTGTTTTTTTTTTATCAGTATAATTTAAGTTATTCATCTTGATGATTTCAGAAAAGTTTGACAAAAATGTACACTATATAATGCAACACTATCAATACTTGATAATTGGCCACAGGCTCAATGACAGCCTGTTGTCTTTGCTGGCAACCAGGTACATGCAAACCTCACTCACTTCCCTTCTGCTTGCTCCCTTCTTTTTTTTGTTGTTGCCACAGTGTGCAACCCCCAGTGCCGGGAAACACTCTCTCATACACACACTCACTTATTATAGCCCTTTTTTGCTTTCACCAATACCACATGTCTTTGGACTGTGTGGGAAATCGGAACATAAAAAAACCCATGCAGACACGAGAAGAACATGCAAACTCCACACATAAAGGCATTCTGGCTCAGCCTAGACTCAAGCCTTCTTGCTGTGAGGCCAATGTGCTAATCACAGAGCCACCTCTCATGTAAACAATATTTACTTAAAAGTATTTTTTCCAGACTCGCTGCAGCAGCTTCATCAATTCCTGTTGATTTATAGTTTGCTATATGAATAATTCTTGGGTATAATTTGTCAGTTTGCTTTATTTTGCTATCCTCACTTACATTGTTTCCTATACCTGCACACTATAAAAATGAAATATGTTGTCTGAATCATTTTTGGTTTGACTGTAAGCTCAGCAGATAGGATGGGAACTAACCTTACACATGACCATGCCGTAGACATCCCAGATATCCTGTCGACTATTCTTGCTGTACTGCATGGACCTCACCTTCTCGGTAAGGGCAACACTCACGACAGCCCTTCCTCGATGGACCCCTGCCTTCCAGGCTGGTTGTTTCTGAGCCCCCCCAGGGCTTGGAGCTACAGCAGAAGGCACCAATCCAGATGGAGGAGGGGTGTCCAATGGCCTCCCCAAAGGGCAAACCTGAGGGAGTACCGATGGAAGGGCCGCCAAGCGGGAGGCCAACACATCAGGCTCTGGTTTACCTCCAGACCCACAGAGGAAGTCCTGAAGGCCGGACAAAAAAGCTAAGCCCTGAGAGACTGAGGCCAGGCTGGGTAGAGGTGGCCGTGGCCCAGGGGGAGCCTCCACAAGAGGAAGACAGGCTAGGATTAGTGTTCCCTGAGTGACTGTGAGCACCGGCCAGAGGGTTCTCCCACCCTGTCCATTGATAAGGAGTTCTACGGCCGGTGAACGGTGCTGACGGGCACAGTCATCCCGTATATCTACGTAAGGTTTGTCAGCGTCCACCAGGCCCAACTCTGTCAACAGAAGCTGAGGAATGACTCGGTCCTCCGGAACGGCCACATACTGAGATCCAGCCAAGGATTTGGCACGAAACTCAACTGTGGGGAATCGCCTGAAGGAAGAAAAGAAAAGAAAAAAAAAA
>CAIGQV010017386.1:1221062-1246297 GCA_903798115.1 Danio jaintianensis | reverse complement strand
TTTAAGGGGGTAAAAATCTTCCCATGCAGATTTTGCTCAAGTTCTAGTTGGTTACGTAATAAAAGGCAGCTTGGATTCAATGCAACTACTTTATAAACTATGTTTTCCTATACCATATTAACAATAGACTTAAAGTTGTACTAATGTGACCCAATTTTTACTGCATATGCCAAAAATGTACTTATACTGCATACTATGTCAATTGTTACATTCTTCAAAATATCTTCTTTTGTGTTCACCAGAAAAAAGAAAGCAATAAAGGTTTGGAACCAATTGAGTAAATAGTGAGTAAAAAATATTTTACATATTTTGGGTGAACTATCATTATTTGGACTAAGAGTTAGATAAGTTTGTTAGTAATACTGCTATTCTAAAAAAAAAACTTAAATATTATATTTATAGCATTTTAGCAAAAGCAATCAGCCATGCTAATAGTCCAGTATAGACAATGTCCTTACCTGGAAAATCGCACTTTTCCAGATTCACCCTTCTCGTGTGAGACAACCCATAGAGCTCGTATACTCATGCTGCTGTTTCTCTCCCTGTGGAGGACTGGAACTAATCTAACATGCCAAATACTATTCAATTATTAGCCTACTCGGTAAGATATGTATGTATTTAAGTTTTCACGGTTACAACGCTGACTGACCGATAACTTAAGCTCTTAAGAAACATGTTTAAGAAAAGAAACAGATATAGAAGATCTCTCCTGTCATGTTACTCCCATATGACAGCTTGCACTTCCTGTTTGTTAACAATCACGTGACATCTTGGGGCGTGGCCGAAAAAATCGTTCCGGGCGACGGAGCTGACGTGGGATCAGCGGTAACAAACTGAACTGTTTTCAGCTGCATTGTAGTAGAATATCAAAACTGATCTCAGACCTGCTCTCAAGCGCATACCCTCCGCATCCTCACCCCGTATCCTGTCTTTCCATTTCCGGCCCGGTCATGGCAGCTGGATGCAGGAAGCAAATGTTTTCAGAATAGATATAAACAACAGGCAGCATACTCAAGCACTACGAAACCTTCGAAACTACGTCGTTTTAAGCGGTTTTTGCGGATTTATCGTTGCTTTTTGGTTGCTTGAAACATGGCTACGACAGCTCAATTATTCGAGGTGGGTCTGTTTTTGTCAAAGATGGCTCGAAAGCTGTCACGGTCTGTATTAACGTTACAGCTTGCATAAAAAACGGCTCATAGCTTATAAAAGTGCGTCACGTGCTGTATTTTTTTATTAGCGTGCTGTATTTAACGTTAACGTTTAGTTATGACACATAATGAATGATGCACGTAGTAGTAAACACCAATCTTAATTTTTCAGCTGTTCAGTTTTTGTGTTGTCATCATCTGTTTAAGCAAAATCATAAACATGAAGCTCATTTCTGTCTTATAAACAATACACATTGTCATTCTTTTTTAATGTGTACGTGTCATTTTGCGTATTCGTCTTCATTAACATGCGATTTATAATTACGTTGTTTTGTTTGTTTTGTTATCATATGTTTTTCTTACCAGGAGCCATTTGATGCTGATGAGTATATTGAGAGACTGGCATGGAGAACACCTGGAGGAGGTTCCAAAGGAGGTCCGGAGGCGTTTGACCCTAAGAAGTGAGTTACACAATATTTTATGATTGCCATAAACATACACCAGCTGTAAAACGTCAAAGCATTCTTGACTTGCCATTTGTTTCTCATGATGTTGAAAACCGGTTAACGTAAGTTGTTTGAAGCTAGTTTTGTAGACAAATATAGATTTGCTTTTGTATGAGTTCCTTCTTGAAGTTGATAGGTGTTCAGGATAGTTAAAGGGTCAGTTCACCCCAAAAAATCAATTCTGTTATTAATTATAAACCCTTATATCTTTCCAATCATCTGAGACCTTCGTTTATTTTCAGAACACAAAATAAGATATTTAAGATTAAATCAGAGAGCTCCCTCATCCTCCATAGACAGCAACTATCCTGAGACATTCAAAGTTCAGAAAGAAATTGTCAAAACATTTCACGTGACTTCAGTGGTTCAACTGTAATCATACAAAGCTGTTATGATTACAGCTTTGTTTGGCACTTTTATGTGGTAAAAAACAGCTTCCACATCAGTTCAGGGTGGGGATTTTCTACATGCATTACAAAGCTTGCATGTTATGCTGCTGACTCTATTAACAAATACGTTGTATTGACTGCAGTAGTGTCACAATACTGGAATGTCTAACTTCGATATAATACCTTGAACAATATCTATATTTGATACCGTTTTCAATGATGTTTAATAAAAAATTTATTACATTTGTTTAGCCTATTTGTTTTAGCCTATTTCAGCTTAATGGCTGCGCTGCTAGTGTAGTCATTTAATTAATATTATTTTGCTGTGTGCTCGGTTATATTTTACAATAAAATCTAAATGTAGCATGTCTCACTGTCATTTAAAATATGCAATCCATAACACACCAGAGCTGTAGGCCTGTAGGTTATGCAGTGTGTGAACTTTATATGCAGGGGTGTTTGTCGGTAATAGCCTACCGCACATATTAAACTCCAATAACTCTGAGGGAGAATATGTTAGCCTATATATATATATATATATATATATATATATATATATAAATGAATAAATGAATAAAAAAGTTGGCATGAAAATATATATTTATAATTTTTCCTCCAAAAAAATGTTTACAGCTCTGTTTACAGATGCCACTTCCTAATGCAGTGGAATTCATGCGGTGTTTACACAACTCTACTTTTAATTTGCAAGTTTTTAAAAAAATACTGCCATTGCTTCCATTTAAGCCTCAAAAATCAGATTTTGAGTAGCTGTGATTATTATTTCTTCGGTCTACAGGCAAGTGCAAACATCCTATCGAAAGTCATCCTTTTGAAATAACAACCTCTTTTTGGCTACAGAAGACTTACCTGTGGTACACACACTTCTAAACTTTTTTTTTTTTGCCTTGCAGAGCTGCCTTCAGGTGGCTTTGACTTGTCTGCCATTGTTGGTTTGTGGAAAAAAGGATGAAAAAAATGAAAATTCAGTCATAATTTACTTGCCCTCCTTGTGTATGTATAAAAATGTATAAAAATTAAATTTAAAAAAAGTTACTGACTTTTCTTTTATGCCAAAAATCATTACCAGGTAAAGCTCATGTTTTTTTTTGACATTTTCGAACAATAAATATATTAAACTTGATTCTTGATTAGCAATTTACATTACTTAGAATTTAATTTGCACAACTTTAAAGGCAGTTTTCCCAATATTTCATTTTTGTTTAACCATCAGATGCCAAATAGTTGTATCCCAACAAATATTTTCCATCCAATGAAAAGCATATTTATTTAGTTTCTGATGTTGTATAAATATATAAATATTCTGATGTTCAAAAAATGAACCCATGATGTGTAGTCCATGTCAAACATGATTAGTGTTTTAAAAAAAAAATAGTGACATTACGGACCTGGCATGCATCATATAGTTCTTCGTTTTCACAGATCTGTGTGAACAGGGATTGTTTTGACTGTTGTCACCTGTATGTCAGTCGTGTAACAAATATTTACAATTCAGTTTTTAATGTACTTAAAGGGATAGTTCACCCAAAAATGAAAATTCACTCACTGTTTACTTGCTCCCAAGTGGTTTCAAACCTTTCTGAGTTTAGTTATCTTGTTAAACTCAATAGAAGATATTTTGAAGAAAGCTGGATAACTATTGACTTCCATAGTTTTTGTCTTTCTTACTAATGTAACCATTGATTTCCATAGTAAGAAAGACAAAAACTATGGAAGTCAATAGTTATCCAGCTTTCTTCAAAATATCTTCTATTGTGTTTAACAGGATAATTAAATTCAAAGTTTTTGAAAAATTTGAGGGCGAGTAAACATTAAACTTTGAAAATATGAAAAGTGACTTTCAAAGCTTTTTATAACAATTGTCAATCTAATCAATCATGTAATTTGAAAAAAAAAAAAAATATTTTTTTCAAGTTTGACAAGTCACTTTCAGAAAAAAAACAACATAAAAAGACAAGAAGTTTACTTTAACACACACAGACACAGCGAAAGTGCTTTTGACTGCCAGAGCAGAAACATCGCCCCAAATTTTACACCCAGCTCTCAAATAACCGACCATGAAGAGGCTGTTGTGAGCTGGGCAAACCATTGACTTACAAATGATGGAAGAGAACAAATTTGAGGGGAAAAGATGGAGAGGAAAAAGAACTTAAGCTGCCAGCAGCGTTTAGGGAATTACGGTGATATGAGATTATATACTCATCACTTCAGAATGTTTTGCTACCACCCAGAGAATCCAAACTTGCTGAGTTGGAGCTTTTTACTTTGCTGTCCTACAAGTTCTTTGAAATGCAGCTGACGAAGCTTTTGGTTGTATGCGTGAGGTTTCCTAAATATACGCACACAGCACCGGGAGGCGATTTTTTATGAAGAACCAGAATTTATAGTAACAGGCCATTAGCTGATTTGCTGCCGAGGTAAGTGCTTATGCGATCTCGACAAACAAGATGCTCTCCCTGGATGCATTTTTTTTGCTTCACAGTTTGAGATCAGTCTCAGATTTTTTCAGAGTCTATTTGGAGAAGTATTCATGAAAGATAAATGAATCTCAGCCCAGTATATTCTGATCCCTGCCGTTGAGCTGGTTTCAGGAGCTGGGAACAGCTTCAGGCGTTTTCATGTGATTGGTCAGGTTTTATATAACGTTTCCTCACAGATTACATGCTAGCCAAGCTAACTTAATTTGGGACGTAAGCCTACATCTCGCAAATCAAACTGTGAAATGGATCCTTTTTCAGTGTTCTGTGGACACAAAGAGTGTTCTTTGGAACGCTCGCCGTAGCCTCCACTCATGTATGAAAATGACTTCAGAGTTCTGGTTCAAATCTACTTTGTCAGCAGTTCTCTTTTTTTTTTTTTGGCTATAGCTAGTATATAGCACATCTGAGCCATTTTCAGCTTACAGTGGGATCCAAAAGTATCTGAACACAGTGAAAATACTTTTTTTAGTATTTTTTTTATAAAATAATTTTATGATAAATTTATATATATTAACAGTTTGGGTGAAGTTCCATGAAAAAGAACATTATAATTTTATATTTATTTGGAAAGCCATTTGACACTACATACAGTTGAAGACAAAATGATTAGCACTCCTATGAAATTTTAATTCTTTTTCAAATATTTGCCAGGTGATGTTTAACAGAGCAATGACATTTTTCACAGTATTTCCTTTAATATTTTCCTTCTGCAAAGTCTGATATTTTATTTATATTTTTTTGTTTGGCTACAGAGCAAACCACTGTTGTCTATTGACTTGCCTAATTAATGTAATTAACCTAGTTAAGCCTTTAAATTGCACTTTAATATCTTGCAAAATGTATAGAAAAATATTATGTACTGTCATTGCAACGACTAAAGAAATTTGTTATTTAATAGGTTATTAAATCCGTTATGTTTAAAATGTTGAAAAAAAATCTAAATTTTCTTGAAGAAAATCTGACAGTGTAAATCAATTCACTTTTTTTGTATTGCCTTAAATTAATAATGTTAAATTTGCTCATCCCATTAATTGTGTGACCAAATCCACCAAAAAGAGAGTTATTCAAACTCTTCAAAGTAATAGTAATTTATTTATAAAGACTTTATTTAATGCATCTTGTTTGAATAAGTAAAAACTTCTTAACAAAATCTTACTTAACCTTCCAAAACATTCTTCTTTGCATCATGAATCTAATCCACAAAAAAAGGTTGCAAAAAAAGCAATGCACTGACCAACCTGATTTACTAAATCCTTTTTCACCCATGCTCATTCATTACAAAGCAAACCTAAATGTTATGTTTAAGCCAACTTGTAAGGCTTATGGGACATGTATGTAATAATAAATGATAGTTTAAGCGCACTTGCATGTTTTAGAATATAGAGGTGTTGTGACACATAATTAGCTTTTTGCTGCAAGTGTGACATTGTAAATGGACTTAAAAAAAACTTAATGCCACAAATAGAGCTGTAGGTTCAAATTTTCTTTAATGTTTTTAAAGTATTATAAATGCTTGTTAAGTCAGAAATTTTAGTTTGCTGCCTGCAGCTCTTTAATGTCACATCTTTGGTTCCAGGTTGCTGGAAGAGTTTGTGAACCACATTGAGGAACTAAAACTGCTGGATGAAAGGATCCAGAGGAAGGTGGAGAAGTTAGAGCAACAGTGCCACCGTGAAGCCAAGGAGTTTGCTCACAAGGTCCAAGACCTTCAAAGGAGCAACCAAGTCAGTGGTCTTTAAATTTTTTGCATTTGTTTTTTTTAACCAATAGGCATTTGAGTAACTATGTGTTACATTATCATGAATGACATTAAGGCTCAATCCCAATTCAGCTTTATACCCCTACGTCTTCCCCTTGGCCCTTGAAATAGAGTGTGAAGGGGTCAGGATGAAAATATATTCCCTTAAGAAATGGAACACGACTACTACTATATACACACACACACACACACACATTTATGTCTTCACTAGCTCATACATCACATGAGATCTTGTCTGCAGTAGTCATTTCAGAAGTGCCAGCACAGTAATGTTTAACAGAAAGTTGTTTTGCACTGTGTTTGGACGAACGCTGTTCATTTTCAGCTCGAAAGAGTATGAGCCTCTGGGTTTCTTCAGGTATCCCTGTAACATGGATCATGTTGCAAGAAGCACGAAACTGTATTGTGTGTATTTACAGAGTGCTCATATGGATCTAACCACAAGAAAACAACATTAATGTTATACCGGACATGCTGTAAAAAGCTAATTCCCTGCCACCAGTCTTTTCTGGGCAGCCATGGCCTAATGATTAGAGAGTTGGGCTTGCGATTCAAAGGTCGCAGGTTCAAGTCCCGGTGCCGGCAGGGATTGTTGGTGGGAATCTCCACCTTAATACCACGGCTGAGGTGATTCCCTTGAGCAAGGCACCGAACACCCAACTGCTCCCCTGGTATGTGTTCACGGGTGTAAGTCGCTTTGGATAAAAGCATCTGCTAAATGCATAAAGAAAAAAAAATTGCAGCAGTTATTAAAAGGGGTGGTAATTGTAATTGTAATTTTTTCTTTTTTTTAACGTTTTTTTGAAGATCATGACCGTAGCACATAAACGCCATTATGAATGTGTTAAATCAGATACTTGTTTGTAGTAAAAAACTTTATTAATGACAATTTCTTTTTACATTTGTGGCTCTCGTTGCTCTCTTTTCCAGCATGTTTCTGGTGTAGTTTGTAGTGTGGTCCTGAAAAATCTTCATTTGAAGGGCTATATAGCACTTTCCCCTACCCCTACACATCCAAGCAAAAGAGATATTTGGACACCCCTTCAAGTGAACACATGAACTGAGGTGTAAGGGAAGGTGGAAGTACTAAAAGTAATTGTGCCTGTACATGTATTCTGTATAACCTCCACTTTCTTGTGATTTTTGTTTTAAAGGTAGCCTTCCAGCACTTCCAGGAGTTGGATGAGCATATCAGCTATGTGGCTACTAAGGTGTGTCATCTGGGAGATCAGCTAGAAGGAGTCAATACCCCGAGACAGAGGGCAGTGGAGGCTCAGAGACTCATGACATACTTCAATGAGTTCCTGGATGGAGAGCTGCGCAGTGATGTCTTCAACAATCCTGAAAAGGTCAGATTCAGACAGACTGCCTAGTTTTACTATATCAAACAGGGACCACATTCAAAAAACTTTTCTGTGTTAAAAACAAGTCAGTTTCACTCAATTTAATTTCAAAAACAGGGAGGCAAGGACACACAATTACACATCCTATTCTGTACTACGTATTTGCGCCATTAAGCTTGAAATGTTTAAATGGAACTCTGTACATCATGAACTAAATATTTACAGAGACCTCTGATGTATTGTATTGATAAAGAGATTGAAGCTATTGTGTCATATTGCTAATGCTTTGCCTGACAGATTTGCTGACAGATGATGCTGACACTTATGCGCATCTATATTTAACATTAAGCATATTGTGAAAAAATGCACTCGAAGCCTGCTATAGCATAACTGATGGAAAACATCACTATATGCAAGTATTGAATACTTTTAGAAAGAGTTTACAATTGACTGGCTATGATCTGCCTTAAGCCTCATTCACACTACCAGCACCATGCAGTGACAAAGCAAATACCATTCATTTCAATGGAGTGCTAGTGACTTCCGTCGATCTGCATGCGCATAAGTGACAGCATCTGTTGACAACAGATGTGGACATGTGAGATGACACAAAGTTGAGAATCCTTTAACTTTATGCAAATGCAGAGTGACTTTTGTGAGCGACAGCTAATACAATACGAGCAATCACTAGACCTCACATGATCCTCTCTCAGCTCCCACAGACCGCTTGTTGCTGCAGATAAATAGGTGAAATTACAGAGCACACGTTTTTTTTCTTGCTCATATTTGTAATTGAGCATTTTATGTACTAATTCCATTCATATTTAGTGCTTTCCCCTACACAATTTTTAATTTTAGCGGCAAGAAAATGGTGAATATCATACATGTAATGTAATGTGTATTTATATAATGCATTTATTGTGTATGGCCATACACCCAAAGCGCTTCACAATCATGAGGTGGGGCTGGGGAGGTCTTTCCACACCACCACCAGTGTGCAGCATCCACTTGGATGATGCTACAGCAGCCACAGGACAACGGCGCCAGTGCGCTCACCACACACCAGCTATTGGTGGAGTGGAGAGACAGTGATAGAACCAATTCGGTGGATGGGGATGATTGGGAGGCCATGATCGGTAAGGGCCGACAGAGGGAATTTGGCCAGGACACCGGGGTTACACCCCTACATAAACATAACCTAAGCAATTCCATTAGGAAAGCCCACTATCCACTTCAGTTTTGACCCAGGCCGATAGGCAGATATGAAGTGTGAATGCAGCTTTAGTAGTTTAGTAACCAACTAGTTGCTACCAAGCACCTAGAGTGAACTTTACATTATAGGCCAGATCCAGTCAAGTAACTGTGGCTATTTATCACTGATTTCCACAGAGTTCAGGTATTTTGTGAAAGCAGGACTTTACCAGCAGCTGTCCAATGTGAAGTTATAAAGGGTGCGACAGCTGCAGCCAAAGCTACTGAAATTTAGTTTGCAGCAGTGATATAATGGATGCCTTAGGCTAATATCCAACTTAATTGGAAATGCCACTTTATAAGTTAATCTCTCAAGTTACTCGGTAATGATGTGGCCAACCCTGGGTGGCAAGTCTTACATCTTCTGATGCTATTAGCATAAGGCCACCAACATGCTTCCAGAGAGCCATGTGGGAATATACCCGCCAGACTTTTCAATATTTCTCAAGACGTGCACGCCTCCAGAAGAGAAAAGAGGGGAAGTGAGAGGAGCTGCCGGTGAATAGCTGAGAGGGGGCAATGGAGGGAAGGGAAATGGAAGGAACGAAGGCTGGGTTAATCCCTGTGAAAGGGAGGGCCGGGCCCAGGCAGCGAGGAGACAAGCGCCGGTAAAACCCCCTACTGCTGGGAGACGGCTACATCACTTACATGGGATTTAGCTAATCTTAGCTGGGGGACAGATACTTAGAAAACCTCGGCGAGAAGAGTGGAAAAGGGATGGATCCACCTCACGGGAGCACAATAATGATGTTAGCTGAGGCAGGCAGGAAAAGGAGAGTGGGAACAGAGGATATGTGGACGGCAGGGCCTTTCGGATCACCTTTTTCTTCTCTTCGTCCATCTGGCTTGAAGGGAGAGGTTGGGGGGGATCTTGTCGGGGTCCTGTTTTGGCCTAGACCTCCTACCTGCCTATGGGGACAGATTATGGGAGGTGATTTACTGAGGGATTATCCATAGTCAATTCTTAATAGTCATGAGTGAGCGTAAGGTGTTGGCTCGGACGCGACTGACTGACAGGAGTTAAGGTTTGATGAGGTTCAGGTGTGCCGGGCTGAGCCGAACTCTTATCATCCTCGTAATGGACGAGAAGGGCGAGGGACATACAGGAGAGGGACAGATTTACTGTAAGCTGATCCCCAGATTTAAGGGTCCTGCCTCTGGCTCCTGTTCATGTTTTGAGATGTCTGTCCTGTAGTGACCATTTTCTGTCTCTCACCACAGTCTGTTCTCATCCTACACAGATAAAAGAAGCTGCAGACATCATTCAGAAGTTGCACCTGATCGCTCAGGAGCTGCCATTTGATAGGTAAGCCACCTGCAGATGGGCCTTATTGGAGGATTGTTGAATTTGTATCAATGGTGTGCTGTTAAAGTCGTCACATTAGCAGTCAGCAGTGATTGTCAACACATGTTGATGGCCAAAGTATAACTTAGTTTTTATTATGTATGCTGCTTATGTCCTTACAAATTACCTGTTTTTGTTCGGTGTCTGTGACTTTGAAACCAAAATATTGCTGTATTAGCGACATGTCGTTTTTCTTTGATATTAATTAGTCTATTAATGCTTCTGAAGCGGCAGACACCATCATCCCACTCATCCGCGTTTTCCTGTTTGTTTTATTTTTTTTATTTTTTTTATTGTGTGCGTTCCACATTTCGGTTGCGCTATTCTGATTGGGAAGAACAAAATTGTGCTTACTCAATTGGCTAGTAAGACCGTCACACACAGACGGCAGTCATGCATTTGCTCTGGGTGGGGGAAATTAAATAATACATATATGTTCCATATCGCAGCCTCTTGCGATTAGCTAATCACAACATTTCAAATCGTGATTCGTTATCGATTAATCGCACAGCCCTAATATACATTTTGTCGTTAGCAAAGGATGTACGTCACGTCACGCTCTACATTAATGCTCTTGCATACACGTAAAGTATGTGTTTGTGAACCTTTATGAATTTCGTTCTTCTGTTGAACACAAAACAAAATATTCAAAATAAGAATGTTGGAAAAATCAGCCATAGTTGGAACAAAAAAATTATATGTAAGTAAATGGCTGCTGCTTTCCAACATACTTCAGTATATCTTTCTTTGTCTTCAACTTAAACTGGTTTGGAACAAGTGGAGGATGATTACATTTTTTGGGTGAACTTTCCCTTTAAGGAAAAGTAACCGAACACACTTCAAAGTCTGAAAATGCTTTTGCCAAAATAAAACACAAAATCGTTTACATTCACATTGTTTATTGTGACTGTGTCTGGGATCCAAGCAAAAGATCAAACATGTTTGTTGTGTTATTTCACCATCCATGTATACTATTTTGACCCGCATGAACATTTGTTATAAATTTTCTTCTCTCTTTCCAATGTTTGTTTTCCTCGTTACATCCCTACTCAGATTTTCTGATGTCAAAGCCAAGATAGCAAGTAAGCAGTTGTAGACTAAACAAGAAAGAAATTTGTTATTTACCCATCTGCCAAACATGCAGTGTTAACTTAATCCCTGTGATTGTTTGAAGGTAAATATCATGACCTTGAGCGTCAGTTGATTCAGGAGTTCACAGCAGCTCAGAGAAGAGGAGAGATTGGACGCATGCGTGAAGTAGCAGCAGTCCTTTTACATTTTAAGGTTTGTTGGGAAATATAGTGAGTGCCCTCATTATCTTTATAGTTTTATTGGAAATTTGTTGCAAGTATAATCTAAAATGTTAATTTCTTATTTGATTTGTTACAGGGATATGCCCACTGTGTGGATGTCTACATCAAGCAGTGTCAAGAGGTGTGTTTTTAATTAGAACTACCCTGTGTTTTGCTGCTTTTTATCTATAAAGAGAATTTAATTTTAGGTCTGATATTTGATTTGTTACATCTCTATTGTGTTTTGGTTTGTAGGGAGCATACATGCGGAATGATGTGTTTGAAGACATTGCTATTCTGTGTCAACGGGTTAATAAGCAGGTTGGAGAGGTCTTCTGCAGTCCAGAAACGGTCATGGCTAAACTCATTCAAAGCATCTTTGAGAATAAGATACAGGTACGTACAGTAAGACACATTAACCCATTAACAAATGATAGTATTGCCTGGTGGTCAATAAAAAAAAAGTCCCCATGAAACTGAAGTAGCAAGAACCTTTTCTTACATAATGTGATGTATATCTGATCTGAGTGTAGCAGATTATTTCAAATGAAAAAAAAAATGTAGGCCATGGACTTTAATATTAATTGAATATGCAGATCTTTAATATGCATTGAAAACTTTAATAAACTGATAGTGAGAATTTTCATTTCATGCTGGATTTAAAAGAGGCAAATTAGCCATATCTAGGAATCAGAACATTCAAAAGAGTCAGGGCAGGCTCTTTTGACTTGGGCCATTAGGAAACCCCACGGAAAATCATACTTAAACCCATGGGCAACAATTGACTTGAGTCAGGAGGGAAAGAAAAAAAAATCAGCACAAATTTAGTGCCTTTTTTTTGTACCTTCATAAGTAAATTATATATAAATCTTAATAAGAAACAACGTCCTACCTTACGCCTAGTTTACGCTACAGAATTTTAGGCCCGATTTGAAAAAAATCTGAGGATGATCAGCTCTCGGAAGTCTTTGTGTGAACCACCCAATGACACATTAAAGAGGCTCACTGACACAAAAAACAAATGTCTAGAATGGCAAATATCTGGACCGGTCAGCTGTCAGAGAACAAGTGATGGGTTGACCGTTGAGTTCACTCGCTCAACAAAATTGTCTGTGATTTGACTAAAACAATCATTGATTCATGTTCTCCATTGAGTGACACGGATGCAGGAGTGTTTAAAAGCAATGTCTATCAGCTGGACCGTGCATATACTGTATATGAATAATCCACTAATTGACGTGGCTTTCAGATGCTCTAGTTAATGCTCACAGAGCAAAAACCAACTACTGCTGAGTGCTGCCTGCCTTTCTGACAGCTGAAATTCCATTATGGAGATACAGGTGGTCCATGCTTGAACTGTTAAACATCTATTATTTAAATAACCATATTAGCATATTTTATGACTTCAGGCTCATGTGAAAGAAAGACTAGATGAGACGCGCAACTCTGATGTGGAGCAATACCTCAAGAACCTCTATGACCTCTACACACGGTATCAAGATATATATCTTTTTAATTTCACAATTACTGGAATTTTTCAGTTTGCTATCATCAACTTCTTTTGTCTGAAAAGATTTAAAGTCAAATTTATTTGCTTAACCCATCACCTCTTTTGAACCATTGTTTGTTTTTTAGGACAACGGCACTGGCTGCTAAACTCACAGACTATAACTTGGGCTCAGACAAGCACACATTTCTATCTAAGCTGATAAAGAATATCTTCTCTTGTTATCTGGAGAGCTACATAGACATGGAGCGGCAATATCTTCAGAACCGCAGCGGCATGATTCTTCAGCGCTATTACGATTCCAAGAACCACCAGAAACGACCTGTAGGCACTGGAAGGTGAGGAATTGTTGGTTTCTTTGGTTTGTTTTTCCCCATTCTTTTCCATGTTTCTCTTACCTTTGTTTTCCATCTTGTCTTCTCATTTCAACAGTATTCAGGAGCTAAAAGAGAGAATCAGACAGCGCACTAACTTGCCTTTGGGACCCAGTATTGACACCCATGGAGAGACTTTGCTCTCACAAGAAGTTGTGGTCAACCTTTTGCAAGAAACAAGGCATGCCTTTGAGAGATGCAACAAGGTATAGGAATTTTCATCACTGCCTAGGATACCTGAATTTAGAACTTGTGGGCCTTAAACATTGGACTGTCTTTGTTGCAGTTGTCAGACCCAGCAGATTTGCCAAAGAATGCCTTTTCCATTTTCCTGATTTTGGTGGAGTATCTGTGTGTGGACCATATAGACTACGCCCTAGAGATTGGGCTGTCAGGTATGGTGTTTATTGCAGGGTTCCCACAAGTCATGGAATTTCTGGATTGCACTCACTGTAGAAAATGCTGGGGTTCCACACAATTCCTTCATGCTGTCCCAACACAAATCGATTAAGTTAAATTAATAGTTTTAAAAAATGTAAGTGGATTGAACATAAAACAATTACGTTGTCCCAAAAACAAACTCAAGAATTGTGTTGATTCAGCTTAATTTAAATAAGTAGTTTGAACGAGCAGCAAAAGTAATTTTTGGAGTGCTGGAGTGGTTCAATTGGTTCGTTGAGAATATCTGAACTCGAACAGACGAAACTGCAAAAAGTACTGCACGTTTTTGGACTAAACCAGCTGCCGTAGTAAGCTGCACTGTGTATTATGGGATGAGGGCAAGTATTTGCTTACGGTGCTTTAGCCACGACTCCATGATACCTCGCAAACACATTTTTGCATTAAAAAAATGCATCTTGAAAACATTGTATATGTTGTATATATAACAAAATGTATAGTTTGTCTGAAGTGATGCATACAAACAATGACCAGAGATACAGTCATAATCACACATACTTAAAATAGCAGAAATCCTGCTATTTTGTAGATTACAATGCAGTCATGTCTCCATACTAACAAGTGTCATGTTGCCCACTGATTTTTCATAGTTTTTTCCGTTTTCTTTCTGTAAAAAAATACTCAGTAGGAATATATACACACGTTAATTCTGGTATTTTATTATTATTCTTTTTTTAATTAATTGGTCAAGACTTTAAGTGATTTTCATGAAATAACTCTGAAACTGATTCAAATTAAGTTTAAAGAAACAACAAGAGTCCAAATACTGTATACAGTAGACAAATACATTTAGCCTCCTATTCCATTTATCCCTTAATATAAACCTCAATTAAATATCTAATATCCTAAAAACTAAAGTAATACTATCACAGATCTAATGAACAAAGCTAAAACTAAAGATTAGTGTTAAAATGATGCTTTAATAAAGATTTAACAATAAACAAATTATACAAATTATTAACAATAAACAAATTATAACCTTGAAGTGAAATGGATATGCTTACCTATTTCAAGCCTGATTTAAACTTGATGTATCCTCAAGTTCAACCAAATAAGACTTGCACCAAATAGGAAGTCATTTTGTCTGGCAGTGTGCACTGCTTTTTGTAACTTTACTGTACTACACTACTAAAAGCAAACATTTTAACGAGTGTCTTCCAAATGTATCCACAACCTGTTCGTTTTAAACATATTTACAAACTTCTTCTTCACAGTCATGACAATTTTTCCAAATCACTAATAGTATTCAATTGTACTTTCGCCAATTTACCTTACCTCACCTATCTTCTTAACCAACAAATCACAAGAACATATCTAAAGTGGACTTCTTATTCTCTCTGATTTGTGTTCTGACTTGCACAGCCATCCCATCTGCAGATGCCAAAAATGCCAACCTCTACTTTCTGGATGTGGTTCAGCAGGCCAACACAATCTTTCACCTCTTTGATAAGCAGTTTAACGATCATCTTATGCCTCTTATTAGGTAAGTTTAACCCTTTTTGTTTCACTAACTTTTTTCGGGGTTTTTTTCCCTGTGACTTTCTTTTTGACATTTGTCTGAACTTTGACTCCCGTAGCTCCTCTCCTAAGTTGACGGAGTGCTTGCATAAGAAGAAAGAGGTGATCGAACAGATGGAAGTCAAGCTGGACACTGGGATTGATCGGTTTGTTCAGAGCAATCTTTGACTTTATTGGTGGCACTGAATAAAATTTGAGTGAACTTGACTAATGTTTTTTTTTTTTAGGACACTAAATTGCATGATTGGCCAAATGAAGCACATCCTAGCCACTGAACAGAAGAAAACTGACTTCAAGCCAGAAGATGAGAACAATGTCATGATACAGTACACTACAGTAAGATCTTAAAATCCTGTACTGTATAGTAATTTACTCTGAAGAACAGACAGGGAAATGTTGAGACTTAAAGGGATAGTTCATCCAAAAATCAAAATCATGTTATTAATTGCTCACCTTCATGTCATTCCAATCCCCTGAGACCTTCATTTATATTCAGAACACAAATTAGGATTTTTTAGGTGAAATCTGAGAGCTCTCTAATCCTCCATAGATGGCAGGTTCCTGACTCATTCAAACTCCAGAAAAATACCAAAAAACATCCTCAAGACAGACCATATGTCTTCTGTGGTTTAATCAGAGTATTATCAAGCTACGAGAATATTTTTGTGCGCACATAAGACAAAAATAACAACTTTATTCTTATTCTTTTCTTCAGTGTCAGTATATTGCGCACGTTTATGTGCACTGATTTGACGTATTACCTCATATGCGTCTGTGTTTCGTTTCAAAGAGAGGCATTTTTCATTGTTGTGTGAAGTAACCCTTTTAAGATTATTTTTAAGAGCTGAGCGAGATGGTATTTATTGCATCATTTATTTAGTATCTTCACAGTTTGACTGAATCAAGCAACATTTTGAATATCCTTAGAAAGGAAAGCACTTGTTTGTGTTTGTATTTTGTGCATTTATTAATACACAAAGATTTTTGGTGAAACTTGGGTATGTAAATTTATTTATGAACCAAATTTAATGAATCTATCCTAGGGCTGCACAATATATAATTTTAGGATCCATATCGCAATGTAAGAGTCCGCAATAGTCATTGCAGGAAATGACTCCACAATTGTACCTGGTCAACTATAGTTCTGACTTCTCATTGTACGCCCTGCAATGTGGAGTCAGGATTCTAGTTGACCAGGTACAATTGTGGAGTCATTTCAGTTTAACCATAAAAAAGTGAAAGTTTATCAATTGTGAAAACATGGCAATGTAAGTTTTTTCCAATATTGTGCAGCCCTAATCTATCCTATAAATTAGTGCTGCTCAGTATATTGAAAAATTATCATTATCATGATGATAATATATGCAATATAAATCAGATGGGGACTTTACTATCTTCATCCCAACCTCTCCAGTAGGTAAACATACAGCTTAAAAAAATAAATACCAATGCCGGGAGACACCAGTCACCAGATTTAATTAGCTTAGAAAAATATCTATTACCTGTCCTGAAGTCAGTCATTACACTTAGTCTTTTTTTTTTTTTTTTTTCAAAATTCTACTTTTACAAAATATACATTTATTTTATATTTTTTCATATTAGTGGATTGACCACTTTAGGTTGAAAGATAAAATATGTAAAAACAGACAATTATCAAAAACGGAGGCTCTCACTTACCTTTCCCAGTTGTTTTCCCTACAATGAAATAATGACAGATATGATGATTTCATTTGGCCAACTTTTATTTAAGGGGCCAGTAATCACATATAACATGGTGAAGTATTTGAGAGACAAGCGATTATTCAATTTATTAAAATTATTTTAATAGCTGAAATATACAGCTAAGGAAAAAAAAGAAGAGACCATTTTTTTGGATGTACTATAACTACTAGATATGTGTTTGATTAAAATAATAATATTCATTTTATTCTGTAAAGGTCAGGTCACATTTCAGCTTTCAAATTTTAATAAAAATATGGCCATTTTACAGCTTTTTGTTTTTCCAGAAAATGACAGTTCATCAAAATAACAAATGTTTTTATTATTTGTTCCACCACATATTGCTTTCCTAACTTGTGTGAAGTTAAAACACTGGTCTAAAAAAATAAAGTATAAAAAAAAACAGCATTTTGTTTGTTATTTTGACATGTTTTGCTCTAAAATACATCTTTTTATTTTAAATTGCAAAGAAATGCAAAAATTAAGTTTAACTATAATCTAATGGGTCAAAATAACTAAAATGGCATGTTGTTAAAAAAAAGGTTAAACATGTGTCACATAACCTCATTGGTGTATTGTCAACAACATGTCCAATTGTAATGTTTGATCATATTTCTGTACAAAACCATTAATAAAATATGATATCAGGGCTGAAAATGTGCTCAGACCTAGGTAGCCATGTCCTGCCTGATTATGCTGTGTTTAATATGCCATCTTTCCTGTGCTCCTCTTCAAGGCATGCTCGAAGGTATGCGCCTATGTGGGCAAGCAGGTGGAGCGTGTGCGGAGGTCCATGGATGGTAAGAATGTGGACACAGTTTTGACGGAGCTGGGAGTGCGCTTCCACAGGCTCATCCATGAGCACCTGCAGCAGTTCAGCTACAGCTCCATGGGTGGCATGCTGGCCATCTGTGATGTGGCAGAATACCGCCGCTCCGCCAAAGATTTCCGGGTAAGGAGAGGTCAAAGGTCATGCCATTGTGTAAATTCCCTTTTATGATTTTAAAATGATAGTTTACCACAAGGGCGGCGTGGTGCCGCAGTGGGTAGTGTTGTTGCCTCACAGCAAGAAGGTCGCTGGTTCGAGCCTCGGCTGGGTCA
Source organism: Danio jaintianensis (assembly GCA_903798115.1). Taxonomy (NCBI): domain Eukaryota; kingdom Metazoa; phylum Chordata; class Actinopteri; order Cypriniformes; family Danionidae; genus Danio; species Danio jaintianensis. The sequence continues at coordinate 1,228,085 of CAIGQV010017386.1, read as the reverse complement.
GTTGGCATTTCTGTGTGGAGTTTGCATGTTCTCCCCGTGTTCGCATGGGTGTCCTCCAGGTGTTCTGGTTTCCCCCACAAGTCCAAAGACATGCTGTATAGGTGAATTGGGTAAGCTAAATTGTCCGTAGTGCATGTGTGTAAATGAGAATGTATGGGTGTTTCCCAGTGATGGGTTGCAGCTAGAAGGGCATCCGCTGCGTAAAACATATGCTGGATAAGTTGGTGGTTCATTCCGCTGTGGTGACCCCTGATTAATAAAAGGACTAAGCCAAAAAGAAAATGAATGAATGAATAAGTTTACCACAAAAACTTAAATTCAGTCATTAGTTAGTTACTCTTATGTGAGTCCAAATCTTGTTCGTCTACTAAACGAGAATGATTCTTTTTAAAATTATTTTAATTTGAAAGTCTCTTCCTTCAAAAACACCCTTAGAAGAACCATATTTGCGTCGCCACAGAACATTTCAGAACACTTCTTAAAATAATCATTAAAGCAGCACTATGCAAGTTTTCGTCCCTAAAATAATGTCTCTAAAATTATATCAGTGGCAGAATAATTTTTTACTAGATTAATTCTGCTGCTGCAGTGACCAGATCTGCCTGACATCTGAAATCAGCAACCCAGTACACACAGCCCCACCCATCCATGCCAGTGGAACCATGGAAGTTTGTAGAGAGACTGATTGGGCTGAGCTGAACACAGACAGGCTTACGTTTGATGACGTGCAAGCTGTATCCGAAATGGCATACTGCCCTACTATATATGTGAAAAACAATATGCATTTATACACTATGCACTTATACTCTCAGCCATGTAGTGTGAGTTTAGTGTTGTCCCAAATGTAACACTACCATTTTTTTTTACTAAATGGAAATTCAAACCGTTTTATGGTTGCCAAATTAGGAAAATAAATGACCAAACTACCAATTAGTACCTGTCATAAGTACAACCGCCTTCACCATTGGGAGGCAGCAGGAGAATTTTGCTTGCACAATCCAAAATAAATAAAGAAATCCAACCAACAAATAGCAACCAACAAACAAGTCCTGATATTGAAAGTGCACTTATTCTTTGTTTAGAATTTTTGGAATGTTCAGTGTGAATGCACTATTCACACAATTTATACTACAAAATGGCATAGAATAGTGCACAAGTATGAGATTTGGGATGCACCTTATGTGAGCCGAGTAGTATGCCTGAGTTCATAGTATTCGAAAAAAGTATGCAAGAATGACCTACTATTTCCGGCAACATTCTAAAGTGCTCATCCAATGGATGCTACGCTATCCTATGATGCCATGTGAAAAAAATCATGAATGGGAGTGAAGCGAAGTAACTGACGTGGGTAGGTCACGTGATAATGACAAATGGTGGATGTAGTACATCCAAAGTCCATTCATACTACTCATATTCATACTGCATAGAACAGAGGTGCCCAAACTCAGTCCTGGGGGGACGGTGTCCTGCATAGTTTAGCTCCAACCCTAATTAGACACACCTGGACCAGCTAATCAAGCTCTTACTAGTCATACTACAACAGGGGTGCCCAAACTTGGTCCTGGAGGGCCGGTGTTCTGCAAAGTTTAGTTCCAACTCTAATCAGACACACATGGGCTAGCTAATAAAGCTCTTACTAGGCTTTCTAGAAACATCCGTGCAGGTGTGTTGAGGCAAGTTGGAGCTAAAATCTGCTGGACACCAGCCCTCCAGGACCAAGTTTGAGAACCCCTGTACTACAAGCTTCCAGGCAGGTGTGTTTAGGCAAGTTGGAGCTAAACTCTGCAGGACACCAGTCCTCAAGGACTGAGTTTGGGCACCCCTGGTATAGAACATACTTTTCTAACGGTCATGTAGTAAATTCAAAGTCAGATGTTGTGATTTTTAGACACAGCTAGACAGTTCTACCTGGTTGGTGGACATGGTTTCCAAACAAGAAGTCAGCTTATGTCAGTTCTATCGGGATAGCCAACAAATGCACAACAACCGTTTTTACAACACCGGTAACAGGCAATTGCATTTAACAACCACAAGGGGGAACTGTGAGAGAAACTTGCATAGTGTTGCTTTAAATAAATTTAACAGTTTTTCTTTTCCACATCAATGCACCAAATTGTTATACTAACAGCTGCATCAAAATCCTCCACAGGTTCCGCTGGTGCTCCAGCTCTTCGACACGCTTCACGCTCTCTGTAACCTCCTGGTCGTCGCGCCAGACAACCTCAAACAGGTATGCTCTGGAGAGCAGCTCACCAACCTGGACAGGAACCTCCTCCACGCTTTCGTTCAGCTCAGAGTAGACTATCGCTCAGCCCGACTCGGCCGGCATTTCAGCTAATGACTGGCCAATTCCCCGTCTGCCGCACTGTCGTCCATTCAGAGCTGCGAGAATCACAAGTGGTCAATCTTGAGTGGCTTTTGAACTGTCTTTGTTTATGATTCAGTGTGGAAATTAAACTTTGTGTTTAAAGAACAAAAGAGCAACACTTCTCAGATTGCTCCATTTTAAGTTACCCATTTTGTTCAACATGCACATTTTAATACAAGCATTGTGTTCTATTTCAAATTGATTCCTTTTTGTGAGAAGAAGATACAGCGTGGGATTGAGAGGTGTTTTGTACGTTCCCTATGTTTTTGTCTTCTAATACAGAGAGGATGGTGTTAGATGAACTGAGGTGGACCACTTGAATGGGCTTGGGTGGTCAAGAGACTCACATTATTTACTTTGATTTTGTTGGTGCCAAATTCATCCTGTGTGGCTCTTCTGGGAAAAAAGGGGTTTGTCCAGCTCATTTTACTCAGGCTCTTGTGCACACAGGGCTTTACAGAGATGACAGTTACTGTTTGGAGCTGAACAATGCAGGTGTTAAACAAATGTTGCTATGCTTTAGAAGGAATTTTTGTACTTCATTCATTTAATACTCTTAAAGAGATAGTTCACCCAAAAATTAAAATTCTGTCATCGACTCTACACTTGTTTGCTAGCTGATTGAGATAGGGTTGTCATCTCTGTTGACATCAGTTTGATGACTTTAGGCACAATATTCTTAACCACTTCCTTCTTACTGTTAGTTTGCTACAAGGAAATGTGCAAAAAGAAAACCCCGCCCCCTACTCAATATTCAGTTTGAGTGGAGAGAGAGTATATGGAGATTACATTTTCATTTGGGTTGACTATCCCTTTAAGAGCACTGTTTACAGTGGGTTTTAAACATGACTACATTACTTTTACTATTCATGATGTTTAGTACTTAATTCGAATAAAAGAATGTTTAATTTCCATCTGATTTACCTGCTGAAATTCCCCCCAGTGTGCTCAATGCTAAAATATATCTTCATTCGTGAACATTTCAGAGATGCAAATTATAATTACTGCATCCATACTGACAGCCCGCTGCTCGCTAAAATGAAAGTAATATTTGCATACACTCATATGGTGTTCACATACAAAGGATTGGCGTACAGCACAATATGAAGCAAGCAGCTTTAAGAGTTGTGTACTGTTTTAAAGGGCTCAGGTCACACGATGTGGGGGGTTTCTTTTTCATAAGGATTGATGCTCCTTGATGCTATATCTCTGACATCTGGATAGACATTCTGAAGCTCAGTGATATGAAATGTTGGAGTAACCATCAGTCACAAAGCATTAAACCAAGACGCTTGTCATCTGACAGGGATGTGCTGAATGCAGTATGTCCTATGACTAGTTGAACTCTAACCCTTAACCTCTGTTGAAGAGGCAGGGGTCAAGATGTGTGAACTCTAGGCATGACCTCGCTGTTTGACTGGTAGAAAGGATTAGATGGGCTGATTCTTGCTTCCATTATACTGTATGGATTTCAAACAGGAATTTATGTCAAAACAATGCTACATATGAGCTGATTCATCTGTACAAGCTGCTCATTATAATCAATTATTTCCCAAAATAAAATGTGTGAAACAAGGAAGGTGAACGTGGTCTCAAATGTGTCATCATCATTATTATTATTATACAGATCATGTCCTGATCATCTCTTAATGAATTGGATAAAACATTTTTTAAATTACAAAAAATAAAAGTATCACAATCAAGTAAACATGAGGGTGAAAATTTTAATAATTTCACTACTTTGAGCAGATGTTGCTGTTCTGCATACTGTATACTCTGTGGCCATTCCTAAAATAAAATAAATCTGATCTTCTTTATTCTGCTGTTTTTTTTTTTATCTATTAATTTTTTTTTTTTTTTAATCTGATTAAATTCTTTCAGGTATGTTTTCTGTTTTCAATTCATGATCAATTCGAATTTTTTAGGGTCACTTTTCCTTACATTTTTCAATTTTTATTAAAGGCATGGTTTCAAAATATGACTAACATCACACTATAAAGGTAGGGTTCAGATTTCAAAATATGTATAAAACTGATAATAATATAGGTGTCTTGTAAAGTTAATTGTATGTATTTATCATATACTTATCACTCCATTACATTCACCATCTTAAAGGTTGTAAACTGTATAAACAATGAATAGAATTGTCCTATAGATTCAAAGGTTGATCATGAAAACGATTTAAAAATGAAATAGCAGTGTATGTCAAATGAGAAACATATTAACTAAATATTTAATTAAGAACTTGAATTATGTATCCATTGGAGAATATATAGAATATAGGCCTATGTCTACACATAAAGGCTAAATAGGTCTTTGAAAAATCTCTTCTCAAGGACTCATCGTGTATTCTTAACCATGAAGGTTTAGGGTAATATCTTCCCAAAGGAGGAAAATTATTCCCGCGACTTAAAAGACAAAATGGGAGAAAACGGAAAAGCTTAACCGCCCGGCAGTGTTTAAGATGTGTGCGGTCGTCACGGCCAGGAAAGGCCGCGAGAGATAGAAACGCTTCAGAGCTGAGGTTTCCGCCACACCGGGCCGCTTCCGCAACGGTAAACAGCCAAAGTTAAACAGCACTATTAATTAGGCTAATATGAATATGATCACTGCCAGGGAAATTCAATTCTCTCTGCCCTAATCACAACTGGATAGCTTGTAAAAATTATTTTGTTAGGCCCTGGTGCAAACAGCGCGGCCTTTTCCAAACATTTGACAACTATTTGTTTTGCATGGCGATTAGCGTTTGGTTGCAGCGAGCGAGCGCGCGCAGAGGAAGCGCAGCGGCGGGACCGCGCAGGCTCCCGCGGGAACGGCGAGCGTGAACGCGGGCCGCTGCTGTTGTTTATGGAGGCCTGTGTGTGTTTGAGCAGGTGGCGAGGATTAGCGCTGCTGTCAACACTGAACGCTGGATAAAGCCTCTGCTCACCCTTTCCTCAGTCTGCTCATTAGAGCTCATCATTTAACCATTTCCCTCACACACTCGTGTCTGAAGAGGTAAGGTTTGTTTGGGGGACGGAAAACGCTCACAGACGAATCCTCATGTGAAATGGTGATCTTTTCTCCGCTTGTGGATCTGTTTCCAAAAGTTGTACAAACTACGGTTTTAGTTTCCCCCTCATGTTTTGGAACAATGCACTTAACTTTCCATAGTTCTCTTTTAGCATTAAAGGTTAAACTATTTTAAAATTAGACGTGGTATTTTATTCCCCTGACACCCAAACATGTTTTGACATTTAGAGGTTTACAGTACGTCACGGTTTTAAACTCTAATAATTAATAAAAATCACAGTGCTAAGGCAAGTTGAAGCGCATATGGTTATATGTCTTTAATTTGTACACTTGCATTCAAGCCAATTGTTTTAGTGGATCAAACAATGGTTTTGACATTCAGTAACTGATATTTATTTATTTAAAAGCAAAACATTTAAAAATACAAAGTTTATTTTCCAGAATAATAACATAATAGCCTACTTTAAACTTTTTTTTACTAATCTAGATTTTTACAGTCAGTCTCTGAGAATCAGCATGCAGGATGCAACAGTTCTAAAACATTTGTTAATGAATGTATGGCAAATACAGAGGACCAAAAAAAGAAACATCTGGGTCTCGGGTGACTAAAATGTGAATTTACCAGCTTTACTTTTCCTCACATTAATTATTTAACCATATAAAGCATGATATAGTTAATTCAATCTACTTGAACAAGTAAATAAAAACATAATTAAATAAAATATAATACCAAACATATAATGCAGTGCAAAACGATAGCAATTAAGAGTACATATACAAAGTCTACTGTATGATATTTTAAATTTGCATTTTAACATTATGAAAAATACATTGGCATATATTTTGTTTGTTTTATTAGTCATATATAGAGCCAGACAGATCTGCTGACATTTTTTTGCTATTTCTGTGCAGAGAAAAAGTGGATTCATGCGCAATGATTTTGGGCATACAGTAACAAATAACTTAAAACATTGAGTAAAAGAATAATAACTTTTACATTTTTATTTAAGGTTTACAATGCAAATCTAATTAGATCCACTTGTTTGGTAAACAAAGCAAGTCTATCATATCTACTAAAAGACTAAAATATTACTTTACAAGCTGTATTGTAAATAAATCATATAAATATTATTAGTTAATAATATTACTTTAATATAAAAACGGAATAAATATATATATATACACACATTACGTAAATAAAAAGATTAAATGATGGGCTTAAAAATCTGTCTATTTCTTTGTGTGTATATTCCATGTGGGCCTAGTCATATAGTGAGAATATAGATTTTTGTTTTTGCAAATTTATGCAATTTTGGTTTGTTCTTGATTGAGTTTGAACTAGTCTGAAACAGAGATAGTATATATATATATTTTTTCGTCTTTGTGAAGTAAACAAGGATATGATGGTTTATTGATTTACCCAAGTACCCTATTAAGTTACTAAGTATTGTCATGGCATTATGGTGTGGTTTGGAAACATGACTGTACAGCTGGTCTACCTGGATGAGTATTGTTGGTCAGGAGGATCATCTTAATCTTTAGGGCTTATATGAGATTATGAATCAGGTGTAAAAATCTCTCTCTCTCTCTCTCTCTCTCTCTCTCTCTCTCTCTCTCTCTCTCTCTCTCTCTCTCTCTCTCTC
>CAIGQV010017386.1:1189960-1203978 GCA_903798115.1 Danio jaintianensis | reverse complement strand
TAGATAGATAGATAGATAGATAGATAGATAGATAGATAGATAGATAGATAGATAGATAGATAGATAGATAGATATGCAGTATGTAGTATGCAGCAAGTTAGTAAAATAAAGATGGCAGCATCACTGAAATGTGCACAACATTTATGATAGGTTTTCATCAAAGTTTTGGTAGGTTTGTCTGCTTGACAATTCCATTTTGCATTGCAGCAATAAAGTTGAAGTAAGATAAACTATTTAGTTTAGTTAAACCGGATGTTGCCAAAGTTTTCGTTTGGGGACAAAATTGGAAGTTGCTAAAAGGTGTAATATTGCAATATATTAAAGGTGCAGTATGTAAGTTTGACACCCAGTGGTTGAACTAGGTATTGCACTCCTGGATCAAAACACACGCAAGCACAGGTTGCCAGATTGACTTGAGTGTACCTGAATATCGAGCCTAAAGGCTGATTTGAACCGTTTTCTAACTAAAAGCAACGGCACGCGATAGAAGGAATATTTTTTTTATACTAAAAGGAGTTTTTGTCCTAACCAACACCTGAAATTTCTATTTTAGAAACGGCTTCTATTTCTCACAGGTGAACAACAGAAAAAAAGACAATGATCGCCTAAGGTATACCTCATGTGCTTTATTCAGTGTTAAATGCTAATAATGTGAGTTTGAATGCCATTTTACATGACATTTATTGCCATACTACTGAAAGCTGCAGCAGATAGTTTACCTCAGATCTTGAAAATAAAATAAACCATGTGAAATTGAACTTGTAGAAATGTGACTCAGTGCAAGCCAAGTTACAAAACAAATATCAATCATTCAGCATGTACAAGAAGGTCACTGGTTCGAGCCTCGGCTGGGTCAGTTGGCGTTTCTGTGTGGATGTTCTCCCCGTGTTCGCGTGGGTTTCCTCCGGGTGCTCCGGTTTCCCCCACAAGTCCAAAGACATGCGCTATAGTTGAATTGGGTAGGCTAAATTTTCCATAGTGTATGTGTGTGAATGAGTGTGTATGGATGTTTCCCAGTGATGGGTTGCAGCTGGAAGGGCATCCGCTGCGTAAAACATATGCTGGATAAGTTGGTGGTTCATTCCGCTGTGGCGACCCCAGATTAATAAAGGGACTAAACCGAAAAGAAAATGAATGAATGAATGAATGTTATGGTATTTTTATGCTTTAGAAGAGTCATAAACTTACATACAGCTGCTTTAAAGATTGCAATAATATTGTATCGTGATATTATTGTATTGAGGGGACTGCATTTTATGTGGACGCTGGTTTGGTTTGTGGGTACAGAAAATGGTGTTAAATTTATGCAGATAAACTAAAGTGTGGGCACCAAACGAGCTTGTTATCCCCTAAAGCACTGTTTCTCAACCAGGGGGCCAATGCAAAATAGGGGGCTTCAGAAAGATCATTTGAGATTATTTTAAATTTGATTTAAAAACAATTAAACGGCGACTGTTTATTCCGCTGTGGCGACCTCTGAAATAGAGACTAAGCTGAAGGAAAATTAATGAATGAATAATTAAACTGTGTGATTACACTTCAATTCATTTTTGGTTGTTAAAGAACCATTAATCCAACAGTCTTGGAAAACCTATAAATATTAGAAAACTTCTTATTAAAACGCTGATATGTAGACCAGGAAAAGCTATGTACATTCATAAAAATATATGATTCTATGAACATTGTTAAAATTGCATCTACAATTTTGTAAAAATATTTCATGGTTGTAAATTTCATTGAATTTTTGGCTGGCAAAATTCATCAGGCAAAAATGGCATTTTAGGTTTTCGGCCTAAAAGAGAAAAACGGTCAACAGCAGTGTTCAGCACTCGGGTTTCACTCTTCTTTTAGCCATAGTCCCTGTGTGGAGTGAAGCGGCATTCACACTGGACACGGAAAGCGATACGCTATGAAACCTATTGATTTCAATGGCTTGTGCCGTGCAAGGGCTGTTTGTTCCTGTGCTGACCAAAGTGCAAGGGCAGTGGACAGCAAGACTATAAATGAACAGAATATCCACCGAACAGAATATTGAGCTATTTGGAACTTTGACTTTGGCACATGCTTCTTGCAATAGCGCTTTTGCTGGTAAAGACGCTGCCTCTTCTCGTTCACTGTCAGTAAAACGTGCTTATTTTATTGGCTTGTGTTTTTTTAAATCAGTATAATTCAAGGTATTGAGTTAAATTTAAAGTCTTACAAAATTACTTCATATTATTTAATAAAACAATCAATAATTATTTCAAAGCAGTTCCAGTTTTCAGCTTTAGCCCAGAATTTTCATTTTGGTACATTCCATTCCAGTACATTCCAAAAGCTCCATGATTTTTCCAGCTGTTCGTGAAGTTCGGACAGACAGTGAAGGGCCTTGGATTCAAAATATTTGAGAGGCCGTCGATAATTATTAACTCTGCTTTTTACAACATAGAAAAGAAGCAGGTTGATTTGCTCATTTTGTACGTCTTTACGTATTTTTGAGTAGTGTGTGCATTTCTGAAGCTTGCGCTATATAAATACACACAACCTGATTACTTTATTTAGCATTCATGTCTGATTCATCGGTTGGAATGATTTTACTCCTAATTAAAGAAAAAGTGTCCTTATAAATGTAGCCAATGATCTAAACATGATTATTTAAATGGCCGTGTATATATCCAGCAATGTCTGTTATGCAAGTGATGATGATATTTTCGATGTCTCTCTCAGATCGGTGTTAGTCTTTGTAAAGATGAGCCGGAAACGGCGCTGCTGTCTCTGATGAGGAAGGAGGGAGCCAATAAAATCCGCACGGCTCTTGCCAGCTATGTGGGCTTCCTCAAAACAGGCAAGTCTCACAGGGACACCAAAATATCAAACACATGCGAGAGTTTATGGTGTTTGTCTGATGGAGAATCCTGTTGTGTGTTATAGAGTTCACACAGGGGATGATCCTGCCCACAGCCAACGGCATGACCAAACAGCAGACAGGCCAGGCTAAAACTGAGACCAGCAAAACTCAGGTGAGCCTTTTCAGTGCTACTTTTTTATTATTATTAACTGATGTGTTTATCCATTACTCCCAAGTAGTTAGACATTTGTCACATCAATGACTTTTTCAAATACAAAACGTTCAAACATTTGCAGTGGAATTTGCAAACATTTATAAAAGTAAATATATAGCTGCCAGGCATTCATCTGAACTCTTTCCATGTCACTTTTGATATTATAAATGTAATGTAATTAATTGCATGATGTCAGGGTGTCCACGGGGTCTTAAAAAGTATTAAAAGTTGATAAATCAATTATGAGAAAATTAAGGCCCTTAAAAGGTATTAAAAAGTCTTAATCGCGTTTTTACGAGGTCTTAAATTTTGTTCAAGCGTTCTCCAAAGTGTTTGACTCCAAAAAAGCATAAATACATTTATTTTCCTCCTAATATTAACAACAACGTGCTCGATCCATGCAATTGGTTCGGGCCGGGGCGCGTCCGGCCAAGCACCTCCATCCGGGTGATGTCACGTAATTTGCGACAAATGCAGGAAGGTGATGTGACGCTGACGGCAAAATGGGAAAATGTAAGTTTGCGTACTTCTGGTTGGAGAAAGACGAGTTTAAACACTGGCTGAAGCCTGTTGCTGAAAACAACCGCGAGGCCTACTGTACGTATTGTAAAAAGAAAATTAGTGTATCGTCGATGGGCATAAACGCTGTAAAGTCCCACATACAGGGTGCTAGCCACAAGGCTGCTGTTGGCCGGCGAGAACAGCTGCAGCCGTCCATCGCCAGTTATTATGCACCACCAGCCACACCACTACCCAACATGACAGCTGTCAAAAACCTGTCAAAACAGCTATGACAGCAACTAACTGTTTATTAACAACTGTTTATTAAGTTAAAGGTTTGAATTTGATACTGATTAGAATTTGAAGTGGCGATGAGGTCTTAAAATATTCTGAGAAGGTCTTTATGTCTTAAAAAGGTATTGAAATTACCTTTAGGATTCCTGCATATACCCTGGATGTGCTGGTTAGTTCATCTAATTAGTCACATTTAATTGCACATAAGTATTGGCTGAGAAATGTAACATTTATTATTACGTTCAATGAAGATTGAAAAGATATTACAAAAACATTTTTTATTGAACATAAGCCTATGACTTGGGCTGCAGCTCTGTTAGGAATAGGGCTTGAATGGTACACAAAATTCAGGGTTTGGTTGGTATTTCAGCTTTTAAATCATGGTTAATTTTAGGTACGGTTAGGGAGAAAAAATGCAAAAATTACAATTGATGATAATTGTTTATTTTTATTAATATTTGTAAAACTCAACAGTTTATTAAGATTTAATATAAAATGCCTGTTTGGGATAGATTGATAGATATCACCCCTAGGAGGCTTGTGGAATAAAGTTTACTGTAAATATAAAATGTAGTTTGTTTGTTTTTTGCATAATTTATTAATTCACATGTTAAATTAACAACCCTGTAAATAATAGAAAAAAAGTTTGCTTTATCTCTTTTCAGTCCTACTCATTGCAACCCTACTGTATTAATTTGGATTGTTTCGAAATTTTGGTTTGGATTTTGTGGAAATTGTCCCAGGTTTATGGCTTTTTACATTTATCACGTCTGTAAATACAGAGAAGAAGCTCTATCTACTGTTTTGTACATTACTTTTATCTACAATACAGTCTTGTTGTGCAGCATTAAAACTAGTCAGCTAACCAGGATGGTTTCCATATATTCCTTCCAAAATTTTTATTCTTCGTTGAAAATGTTTCTTACTATCAAAGGGGCTTTAGGTTGCATGACCGATCCTCATTGATATGCTAATCAAATGGAAAAATTTAGATTTCCTTTCAACAAAAAAATTGTTTTTTGTCTTTCGTTACAGGCTGTTCATACATTGGCAATAAAAATGTATCAATAAAAATTATCAGTACATGATAATTCTAACATAGAGCCACTTTAAAGGCTAATTTTACTCCCCTAGAGTTGAGCTTTACCTTCTTTTTTTATTAATTCAGCCAATCTACAGGTCTGGCATGAGCACTTTTAGCTTAGCTTAGCATAAATCATTGAATCGGATTGGACCATTAGCATCTCTGTCAAAAATGACCAAATCTTGACTCTTCTGTAGTTACATTGTTTACTGAAACTGAAAAGCTGACCAACTGAAAATTAAAAGTTGAAAGGTACATACCTTTTGAACACAAAGAAGATATTTTGAAGAATGTTGGAAATCTGTTGCATTGACATCCATAATGAAAGAAAAAATGAAAAGTTGCTATTTTCTAGGCTGATATGGCTCGGTACTTTAATCTCTTTCGGTCGTAATAATCAAGGAACTTTGCTGCCGTACCATGGCTGCAGCAGGTGCAATATTACTCAGCACCTGAAAATAGTCAATAAATAACATTGCTGCACAATATAATTGCACCTGCTGCAGCCATGGTACGGCAGCAAAGTTCCCCAATAAAACTGTAGTTCATTTTCAGTCGGACATGATGTAACTACAGAGAAGTCAAGCTTTAAATAGGAAAACTATTAAAACTCTTTTTTTGAGATGCTAATGGTCTAATCTGATTTAATAATTTATGCTAAGTTAGGCTAAATATGCTCCTGCCAGACCCAGAGATCAACAGAATGGATTGAAAAATGGTGTGTTTAACTCTAGGGGACTTGTAAAATGAGCCTATTTCCAAAAAGAAACTTTCTTTGAGTAAATGTGCTCCACTAAAATGGAAGTTTTATTTATTTATTTATTTATTGTTTTACTATAAATGATTCTGAACCATCTGAAACTCCTCATTTGTGTGTTTTTTTAGATTGGCTCCTGTAGCACTGCTCCTCCTCCTTCCAACACGGGAGTAAAAATCCCCACCTGCAAGTTTTCGATAAGGGACACTTTCCTCACCTCACCAGAAGAGCTGTATCAGGTCTTTCTCAATCAGGAGGTGAGATTACTTAAAACAGCATCATTAATAACAGAATCATTAATAACACAATTTGTTTAAGAAGAATGTCAAATTGTTCATTTCAGCTGGTTCAGGCTTTCACACGCAGCGGTGCTATGGTTGAAGGTGAAAAAGGTGGCAAATTTCGCCTGTTGAATGGAAACGTGAACGGAGAGTTTCTGGAGCTGGTGAGATTTTGGTTTCAAGTATATATATATATATATATAGCATAACTACATGATGTTAGCCTGTAAATAAACCACTAGAGTAATGATATATTCAGTGTTGAGTGAATAATGTTTTCTGCAAACCTCGTGCTGTGGGGTTGACAGGTATCGGAGCAGAAGATAGTCATGAAGTGGAGGTTCAACACATGGCCTTGTGGTAAGCTGAAACACTACACACAACTGACCGGCCACAATGACGGTATTTCTCAGTACATTTCTGATATATGCTTTAAAATGCAAACAAGAAATAGTCCTTTACATGTGGTCAATGTATATAAATTATTAATCGATTGAAATGGTAATACATCGTGATATCGGGCTAGGCGGTATGACCAAAATTTTATTTTAAGGTATGAGAAAGTTTATTTTATAGTAACAATCTTTCATGATGTAGTTTTTGCTAAACTTAGTTATTCCAGAAAATGTCTAAATGACTTTAGATGAACAACAAATTCCACCGTATGTCACATTTCACAGTTTTATGTGGACAGACCTTATTATTATAAACATTTCTCAAAGGACATCTTCACACAGATATATCCCAAGTAAGTAACAGGAAAATAAAACCTGATTAGGAAAATAAATATGTAAAGAATTTTAATTCTTGTATAAACATTGAAACTAAATGATCGTTTGTTGCAGTCCCTCCAGGATTTCGCTGGACTTCTTTCTGATTTTTGCGGCCAAAAATCACAGATTTTGCTGCTTTTCTTAAAGTTTGCGGCCTTTATTTTGTGTTGATTTGCTTTAAAAATATATAATTGAGGTAAAGTTGGTTTTATATTTGCACATTCAGACATTCTCCTTAATATAACTTTACAAAAGTATTCTTTGTGAGCTCTAAATAGTGAAATCATATTAGCAGCCAATGACTATCAGAGTGCAACATTGTTTACAGTCAAATAAATAGTGCTAATGTTGTTTTGAAGTAAGGCTGGGCTAAACAGCAAAAACAATTGTCACAATATAATGTTTTAAATCATTCGGTATCGATAATTATTGTATATTTTTTAACAATCCATTTAGAAATAAAGTCCAATAGATTTTTTATTTTTATTTTAATACTAAGGCAAATAGTTTTAATGGTTAAAAAATTGAAACTAAAATATATTCTCTCTTATGTCTTATAATAAGATAAACATACGAGTTAAAGAGATTCTTAAACTTGATAAATAAAACAAAATATATAGCTATGCTAAAAATTCTTTCAGATGGGGTGTGCTAGTGGCTGGGATGCACAAGAAAGAAAAAAAAAAAAAAGTCACTCTGGCAACCTGATACATCCTTTTTTATTTACAATCTCCTCATTGCTACTAGCCATGGCACTCATTTTCGCGTGTTAGGATCTGTGCAACAGCTGTGAATCAGGTATGCACTGCTGATGTGAAAGCCAGCTCGCTGCTTGTGCTCCTCCTTTGAGTTGCGCACGCACTGCTTATGCTCTGCTAGCTCGTGTGCTGTGAAAGAGGCGTGACACCATGCCTGTTATCTGGTGTGCCCGCAACAAGTCTTTATTTAATTAATTTCACTTGGAAGTGAAATTACTTTCTTTCGAAGTAATATTTGTATGAATCCGTGTCGTGATGACATCATAGAAAGTGTGTAGACCCCGAATTTGCGGAAAATCCACGGCATTTCAGAAAAGTTTGCTTGATTTTGCGATAAATTCAGCGATCGCAAAATCCTGGAGGCACTGCTTGTTGAAAATATAAAGCATGGAGCATCTTTCTTAGCATGTGAGTTGGCCATGCCCACTTATTTACATTTCACGGTATACACAGAATAAAAAAACTTATTTTATGTTACACATTACATTCCGCGGTAACGTTATATACCACCTAGCCCTATCGTGATATATATTGTTATCAGGATATAAGATGAATTATATCGTAATATGAGATTTTTGAGCCCTAGTTTTTTGCAGTCTTTTACTATTTACTGCTCAATGTTTAGCTCAGCTGTCTATCATTTCAGAGCACTACGCGATGGTGACATTGACTTTCACAGACAAGGGTAATGAGACGGAGCTAAAGGTGGACTGTCGAGGAGTTCCCGAGAGCGAAGAGGAGCGAACACGAGACGGATGGCAGAGGTACTACTGCCACGCTATTAAACAGACATTTGGCTACGGCGCACGACTCTGCTGAGCACAGGATGTAGCAGCCTCAGAGAGTTCTTTTTTTTTTTTTTTTTCTTTAACCGGTTTTATTTCTCTTCATTTGGCTCCACCTACAAAAACAGAGGATCTGAATGTGACTCTACTGAAACAGCAGGCAACATCACATTGCTCTTATCACGTTATTTGGATGATTTTGATGTTTACAGTTATTAAAAAAAAGAAGATTGAAAATCAGAACTGAAAAGAGTGTTAAAGAGGGGACGTGAGTCATATCTGTGTATGTGTGTAATATAGTCTACTTGTTTTAGCATGACGGCACTCCTGTCCTGTTCTGTGAGGGCTCACAGGGTCGAACGGTGCCTTTTATGCACTGGCTGGCTTTTGGAAAGGGCCTCAGAGTTATGAAAAGATTGGATGTTTGGAGAAGGAACAATAAAGAGAGATTTCAGAGCACTCGGTTAACGTTTCTTTCTGATGGAATTACTCATGTACTTTTGTCACCGCATCTTATAGTATTATGATCATGTGATTTTTATTCATAGCCATTTATACTGCTCAAGAAAACCACAAGATGTTTCTTTTGTGACTACATTAAAAAGGAAGTCATGTAAAATGCACAACTGGTTATTTATTTTAATTTTTTCAGATCACCACTTTTCTATTTGCTTTGTATGACTGCGAGTACTGTATTTTTAGCTGCTGACATGTTTGAAATGCTTGAAAAGGGAGCCACAAGTCATTTAGTAACAGAAGAAAATGTGGGATATATCGCCCCCAAAATATGATCCCGATGAGTTGTATTTATTTTCTTGTACATTTTCTGCATCACACTTTTTGTGACCAGGCAAAGAGCGTCATTTCCTTCAAATAAAAAAGTACCTTTGAAACAGCATCCTCAGATATTTTATTCAGGCATGAATATTTTATTCAGTTCTTGGTTATTTGTAACACTTTCTCATTTGTCATTTATCACAGTAGTTGAGTTAAGAGTAGAAAAGGCATATTTATATAATAGTGTAATATCTACATCTTAAAATATGCTTTACAGATAAGAATATTCACTATAAAATAAAACTGGCTTCGTCATACAATATGCTGCTTTAAGAACCCTGCGTACCTACTGTGGAAAATGGAAACTTACATTTAAAGATGATAAATATTTACCTTTTATAAATGTAAATGTATATAAGTCACAGCTTATAAACATTAGACAGTTTTAGTCATGAATTCAACTGAAAGAAAATAAGTGGAGCTGCTCGCTATCGCAGAATCTCTATCATATAATAAACAATAGATTCCTAATCGGAATTTAAAACTAGAAAACAAAAATATGGTTAAGTTCATGGCCAATAATAATGCCACAACAGAGCAATTTCACAAATTAAAAAATAAATATTTATGTCAGGATAACAATAACCCCCCCACCCAAAAAAAAGATGTTGGGTCTTCATAAATGATACTGCAGCTTTCAGTGAAAGAGTTTGTTGGATCTTGTGAAACTTAAATAAGAATAAAATGAAAGGTTAAAAAACACACAGCACTGGACTGGTACAGTTATGAACATGAGTAGAAACATCTGTATGAATCTCACCTTTTCAAATGCCCAGTCAAGGTGAATGGGTTTCCAAGCAGATGAACAACTCAGACTCCTAAAATACATAATGAAAACAATTCATCCATCGCCTAAACTGCGAAAAACTACTGTTTTTTGAAAATATTATGAATTTGGACATACTAGTTGACTAAAATTCTGTTTTTCACATACACTACCTGACAAAAGTCTTGTTGCCTATCCAAGTTGTGCCAACAACAAATAATAACTTGACTTCTAGTTGATCATTTGGTATCAGAAGTGGCTTAAATGAAATGCAAAGGCCTCTAGATTGCGCTTATTTTACCAAAATAAAATATGATCATGCCTTGATTTTTAATTATTTAATTAGGACAGTAAGGTCTGACTTTGCTTAGACAAAAGTCTTGTCACTTAACAGAAATAATGTACAGTATAGAATATAAGGTCATGGGGCAGTGGAAAAATAATTAATATTGTGTATGACTCCCATGAGCTTGCAGGACTGCATCCATACATCTCTGCAATGACTCAAATTACTTATTAATAAAGTCATCTGGAATGGCAGGTTCCAATAGGTCTTCTGCAGTATTTGTGATGATTGGGATGCAGTTCAACAGATGATTCATCAGAAAAATCTACCTTCTGCCACTTTTCCAAATGATCAACTAGAAGTCAAGTTATTATTTGTTGCTCTTACAACTGGGATCGACGACAAGATTTTTGTCAGGTAGTGTACTACAGGGAGTAGGGAAGTTAGCGATTTTGGATGCAACAATTGTAACAGAACCATTTAAATCAGTGAATCGTTAACTGGAGACTCGCTCTGACCGGATCATATTAATCAGTGAATTGCCTATAGTGTTTATCAGCTGTATTCTTCAAAATACTTCACACAAAAAAGACCTTCAATGTGGCCATTTTTACGCATTCACCTTGGAACAACACTTAAACATGGTGGCCATGATTGTTTTCACCCTGAAGTACCCTTTGGAGAATGATGTGTTTGGTTTTGGAATGCACCTTCGCTCTGACCGGACCATATAAATCAGAGAATCATTAACTGGAGATTAACTCTGGCCAAGTCATTTAAATCAGTGAATTGTTAACTGGAGACTCGCTTTTTAACTGAATCACATGAATCAATGAATCATTAATTAGAGATTCAGTCTGGCTACATCCGTTGAATCTGTAAATCGTTAACTGGAAAATTGCTTTTACCGGTTCATATGAATCATTAACTGGACATTCACTCTGGCCAGGTCATTTGAATCTGTGAATCGTTAACTGGAGACCCACTTTTTAACTGGATCCAATGTAGCAATGAATCATTAACTAGTGATTAACTCTGGCCAGGTCATTTAAATCAGTGTATCGGTAACTGGAGACTCGCTTTTTAACCGGATCATATGAATCAATGAATCATTGACTAGTGATTCACTCTAGCCAGGTCATTTAAATCTGCGAATCGTAACTGGAGACTCACTTTTTAACTGGATCATATGAATCAATGAATCAATCACTAATAATTCATTCAAGCCAGGTCATTTGAATCGTTAACTAAAGACTCGCTTTTTAACTGAATCATATGATTCAATGAATCATTAACTAGAGATTCACTCTGACCAAGTCATTTAATTCAGTGAATCGTTAACCAAAGACTCGCTTTTTAACTGAATCATATGATTCAATTAATCATTAACTGGAGCTTCACTCTGGCCAGTTCATTTGAATCAGTGAATCGTTAACTTGCTCTGACCAGATCCTATGAATCATTGAGCTGCTAACTTGAGAACAGATCCAATCGCTTCAGTCCAATTCACAAATGAATCCATGTGAATCAGTGAAATGAATGAATCTGTGTATTTGTGAACCGCTTTACCAGGTTTACAAAAAAAAAAAACAGCTCGTTCACAATTTATTTACTTACTGAAACAATATTAAAATAAAATCTATGTTCCATCAGCATTTTACTAACTTCAATTTGAGTCACTTACACTGGAGGAATCAGTGTTGATGACAAGATCACTGTCAGTTTTCTGAGGCGGCTCCTCTCGCTCGGGTGACCTGGCTTTGATGGACACACTTTGCCATCGTCTCCTATGGGACAAGAATTCCATTACAATGACTGATTGTATGGCACAAGCTCACTTTTATTCATTTGCAGGACATAATGTGCATTCTGATGAATAATACTGTACCTGTGGGACTGCCATTTACCCTTTGTTTTGCATGTTTCTGATGTTGACGCAGTAGAGGCCTGATCTGCCATATCCTTCAGGAAGTCAAACAACTTCTCTGAATGAATACACTGTTTCCTACAAAGTATAATTAAACAACACAAATATATGTTTAGGACACAAAAAAAATAATAATAATTACTATTATTATTATTTTTTTTAATACAAGAGGAATCTCACATGTGATTGATGGACATCACTCTGCTGTTTCTGGACTGAGTTATTTTACAGGTCATGGTGAGAAGAGATTTGAGGAATATTTCTAAAGCTTTAGCTAAATGTCAAGTCAGGGAACATAACAGCAATATCAACGACTTGTCATAATTTACCTAGATATTTCGCTTATTATATATATATCAGGGTTGTTGTAAAGAGTCAATAGAACAACAGAATCAAAGAGTCGAAGTCAAGGAACCAACTTATTTGAAACTGTGATCGCCTTTTCACTGATTTGTACCAGTTTTACAAATATGAATGAAGAAATCAAAAGAATGAAAGAAGCCTATATTAATCATATAGCTCTTTTATAAATTTTCTATCATATGTTGTAAAATCTGTCTATAACTGTTAAGATTTTAACATTATTAGCCTACTTCTTTTCAAAACCGGGGGTCCTCATGAATAATGGATCGTTCCTTCCGTACTGCACATGCTCGAGGTGTGAGCGGTTTAAAGACACTGCTCTCCAGCGATCAGAGTAGAGCTGTGGTAGAGTGTGCAAGAGTGAGAATTTAGAGAAAATTTGAAAAAAAAAAAAAGTAGAAATAAGACAAACAATGAAAAGTAGCTATTTCCCAGTGAAAAGTAACGGCCGCCGATTCACAAACAGCAATTATTCAATTCATATGAAAAATGGTGATTAGTTTGATTGATTGTGAATTAAATTTTTTTAATTTTTTTGTTATTTATATTAAAATCTCATCACAAAAATGGCTAATTAGCTGTACATAGTTTTTGAACTTGTTTTTTATTTGTGAATTCATTGCATTTAATATTTAACTTTAAATATTTTTATATATTTTTATGTATTATATATATGTTTTATATATATATATGTTTATTTAAATACTTTTTAACATGCAATTTATTTACAAAAGTAAATAATATCTATAGAGAAAGAGAACGTTTTGAGTTTCAATACTAGGGCCCCCAAATCACTAAGTCTGCCCCTGTGAGGTATCTATCTGAAGTGTTGCTTTTTAGGAAGTTATTTCACTGATTTGAACCAATAAACACTTTAGAAATATGAACTAAGGAGTCAACGGAACAAAAAAAAGTCAATGAAATTACTTAATCTTTTCAATTGTGGTTCTAGAAATACAATTTCACTGATCTGAGCCGATTACAATGTTCAATAAATATGAACTAAGGAGTATACAGAACAAATCACTGAATAGTCAAAATCAATAAATTAATTCTTTTGAAGGTATGAATCTTAGAGAGCTATTACAGTTTTTCTCAGTCACTTTGGTCCATTTCTCAGATCAGAATTGAAATTCTTAAAACTAACTGTTAAATCTTCAGCTCATTGTGTCACTTGTGCACATCAGAAAAGCAGTTTCCCATTCCTTTGAACAAGTTGCAAATGCTTTTGTACATTATGCAAATGATTATGTGCAATTCTCGGATGTTTCCAACATAATCAATTGCTTATGTCATGTTGATTAAAATGTATTATTTTGGT
Source organism: Danio jaintianensis (assembly GCA_903798115.1). Classification (NCBI taxonomy): domain Eukaryota; kingdom Metazoa; phylum Chordata; class Actinopteri; order Cypriniformes; family Danionidae; genus Danio; species Danio jaintianensis. The sequence continues at coordinate 1,190,204 of CAIGQV010017386.1, read as the reverse complement.
CTCTGTTGGTCTCACCCCCACAACATTTTATCATTTGTTCATGGCATAAGTCTTTACATACAAAATGGCTGGACAAGTTGTCATAATATTTTGTTATAATGCATTTTTTATACAGTCGTGGCCAAAAGTTTTGAGAATTACATAAATATTGGAAATTGGAAAAGTTGCTGCTTAAGTTTTTATAATAGCAATTTGCATTTTTAGGGCAGTCGTGGCCTGGTGGTTAGAGTGTTGGACTCGTGAT
>CAIGQV010017386.1:1113679-1124105 GCA_903798115.1 Danio jaintianensis | reverse complement strand
CACACACACACACACATAGTCAGACTGGCACACAGTAGGTTTGGATTGACGGATGACCGGCTCCTCACAAGTCATCACATGCATCACGTCTATGCAAAAGCACACACGTAATTGCTTTTTTATGATGTTGGGGACTTTCCATTTTACTTCTGTTATTTTTATACCCAGATAATGCTATTTTGTATCCCTTGAACCGTTGCTCAACCTCTTTTGCATTTTCATTAGAATGTTATTTATTATGTTTATTAAGTCGTTTTCCACAGTGCCTGGATATTTGGCCTTCACAATGAATAAAAACAGAGGCGCACACACATTCACACATGCACATCCCATAATGCTGCGGCCACATTTAGATTAGGTTTCACTTCAGGATACCTTAGGGACATGAAAACTGTTGTGTTGCATAATACACATCGTTTTACATGAGCACACACACACGCACACGCACACGCGCACGCGCACGCGCACACGCACACGCACACGCACGCACACGCACACGCACACGCACACGCACACGCACACACACACACACACACACACACACACACACACACACACACACAAACTCAGGCAGCCAGACATGGAAACTCTGAGTGTGCTGGCCTAGTATTTATATAAATAGAAACCATGCATAGAGAATATGACATGATCAATGGCAGTTTATCTAAATTCTCACAAGTAATTTGCTTGCACAGTAAAAACACTCACATTTGTCAATCTAAAAGTGTGTCGTTTTACTTACTGTACAGTATGTAATTCATCAATTAACATAGTAAAGAAAAACAGCATTAAAATGTCATTTAAACGTTTTTAAAATGTTCATCATGCTCAGTAACACTGCATTAATATAATCAGAATACTTGTGAAAAAATATTACAATTAGAAATTTGCTGCTTTATTTTAATGTTATTTGATTTCTACTATAGCAAAGCACAAACATTAAACCAATACTGTATTTGGTTTAATGTTTATGAATGAGCAGGGTGATTTTGACATTGTTATTGTTTACATTTAATCAGACTTTAGCCAATAATATCTGTGTACTTAACTGAAAAAAACACACATTTTAGAGTATTTACTGGCAGCTAGCTCTCTGCAGCTCTCTGGTCACCCACTGAAGCTAAGCAGGGCTCCGCCCGCTCAGTACCAGGATGGGAGACCACATGGGAAAGCTAGGTTGCTGCCGGAAGTGGTGTTAGTGAGACCAGCAGGGGGCATTCAAACTGCAGTCTGTGTGGTTCCTAAGGCCCCAGTATATTGATGGGGACTCTATACTGCTCAGCGAGCGCCGTCTTTCGGATGACACGTTAAACCGAGGTCCTGACTCTCTATGGTCGCTAAAAATCCCAGAATGTCCTTCGAAAATTTGACCAATAGCCTATGTCCATCATGGCCTCCTAACCATCCCCATATCATAATTGGCTTCATCACTCTGACTCCTCATCCACCACCAGTGTGCAGCATCCACCTGGATGACGCGATGGCAGCCATATTGCGCCAGACCGCACACCACACACCAGCTGATTGGTGGAGAGGAGATTCCCCCAAAAATGTGTAAATTGCTTTGAGTGTCCAGAAAAGTGCTATATAACTGTAAGGAATTATTATTTGAATTATTAATTAGTTAATTACATTAGTAATTCATTTCAATTCTCTCTCCCCATAAATTTAGCATTTTAAAGTGAAACTCCAACAAATGCATATAGAAAAAGGTCAGCGACAAACTTTTCTTCACTGATGTCTCACTGTGTCTTCAGTAAATCTGGTCCTGTATGTTAAAAATGTGTTTATAAAATGATCTTCGAATACCACAGAATTAGATTTTTTTTTGTAAAATGTGATGTAACTCCCTAAACACGTAATAATATTTCTGAATATATAATGACCAATATTTGTAAAGAATACTCCTTAGCTTGAAAAATATATTTAAATTGTTTATGCAAAAATAATGCTCCAAATGGTGAAAGAGATGAAGACTGTCGTGGTTGTCATGAATACTCTTTGTCTTGTGTTGAGATAGACTGATTGGTTGTGATATTTTGTTTGACAGCGATTCCGGCCTCTGATTGGTCAGTCATGCGTGGGAGGCCTGTCGGTGGTGGAGTTCATCTCTGACAGACAGCTGGAGTTTTACACAGAAAATGAGGAGCTCCAGCCGTACAAGGTGTGTGTACAGAAAGTTATTATTATTCACATTTGTGTGTTTGTATGACAGAGAGAGAGAGAGAGTTTTTGTTGTTGTTGCATTTGTGTAACTTTGTATGCTTGACATTCATTGTACTGAAATCGCATGTAAAACAAATTCAAATTCAAAATATTTTGAACGTTTTTTTGGTAAAATTATCCTCTCTTGGGATTTTTGGAATTCTGGGATATGTTAGTAAGTGATGACATAGATAAAATTGTTAATACAAGAACCCAAAGCATCACTGCAATCTATAAAAAAGGCTAAATTTACTAAAATATTTGATTGCATTGGCAAAGTTTACATTTTAAAATAATCCAGCATTTAGCCTTTTCTCATCTCTTTAGCTTATGTTGAAAAAAAAAATCATATAGTGTATTTTATTTAGCACCAACAGCACCATATTTAATAAACTTCCCTGCTCCGTGTCTCTCTCTCTCTTGCTCGAGGTGTTAGATTTTTTGCTGAAGATGTGATTTGTGTCGCTGCTTTCTCAGACCTCCTCATAAACGTGTGAAATATGATGACATTTCCCAGTCATTACTGGTTTAATTAGTCTGTGTTTGTAGTGTCTGAGCGCTTGTGAGAGAGCCTTTAGGAGTGTATGCCCCAGACAGTCTGTTTAATTGCAAATTGCCATTACATCCGATGGCAATGGGAAAAAAAAAGTGATAAAACTTGTTGAATAATGAGATTTATATTCGCAAAACGGCTGAAAGTCAATTGAAACGTAGCTTTCCAGGGGAAACACTGTGCGAAAACAGCAGCACGATGTAAATACAGGATTATAGATTTTTTGAAATGCAGTATTTCTATATAAATTACGAAAAGAGCAAAGGTGTTTATATAGACAATTGTCACTATTTTTACAGGGTTTATTGTGGATGTTCTGTCTAGTAGAGCACAGGGCTTTTCACACTTAAAATAGCTTGAAAGAAACATGATTCATTCTAAACCCTTGTTTAGAAATGTTTCACACTGCTCACAATTTACCTGGGGTTAAAAACTAATCTTTTGCAGACATTCGCTGATGTTTAAATCTGTATGGTCCTAAAAGGGTTAACATTTTTATTTGTGTATATATACACTCACTGGCCACTTTATTAGCTACACCTTACTAGTACCGGGTTGGACCCCCTTTTGCCTTCAGAACTGCCTTAATCCTTCGTGGCATAGATTCAACAAGGTACTGGAAATATTTCTCAGAGATTTTGGTCCATATTGACATGATAGCATCACGCAGTTGCTGCAGATTTGTCAGCTGCACATCCGTGGTGCAAATCTCCCATTTCACCACATTCCAAAGGTGCTCGATTGGATTGAGATCTGGTGACTGTGGAGGCCATTTGAGTACAGTGAACTCATTGTCATGTTCAAGAAACCAGTCTGAGATGATTTGCGCTTTATGACATGGCGCGTTATCCTGCTGGAAGTAGCCATCAGAAGATGTGTGTACATTGTGGTCATAAAGGGATGGACATGGTCAGCAACAATACTCAGGTAGGCTGTGGCGTTGACACGATGCTCAATTGGTACTAATGGGCCAAGAAAATATCCCCTACACCATTACACTACCACCAGCAGCCTGAACCGTTGATACAAGGCAGGATGGATTCATGCTTTCATGGTGTTGAGGCCAAATTCTGACCCTACCATCCGAATGTCGCAGCAGAAATCGAGACTCATCAGACCAGGCAACATTTTTCCAATCTTCTATTGTCACATTTTGGTGAGCCTGTGCGAATTGTAGCCTCAGTTTCCTGCTCTTAGCTGACAGGAGTGGCACCCGGTGTGGTCTTCTGCTGCTGTAGCCCATCCGTCTCAAAGTTCGACGTGTTGTGCATTCAGAGATGCTCTTCTGCATACCTCGGTTGTAACGAGTGGTTATTCAAGTTACTGTTGCCTTTATATCAGCTCAAACCAGTCTGGCCATTCTCCCAGGCATTTGCGCCCACAGAACTGCCGCTCACTGGATATTTTCTCTTTTTCGGACCATTCTCTGTAAACCCTAGAGATGGTTGTGCATGAAAATCCCAGTAGATCAGCAGTTTCTGAAATACTCAGACCAGCCCGTCTGGCACCAACAACCATTCAACGTTCAAAGTCACTTAAATCACCTTTTTTTCCCATTCTGATGCTCGGTTTGAACTGCAGCAGATCGTCTTGACCATGTCTAAATGGCTAAAAGCATTGAGTTGCTGCCATTGAGTGGCCAGTAAGTGTATGTGTTTATACAGTGTCTGTGTAATCCTAATAAAAATTATAAAAATAAAGGTGAAGAAAACAAACAAATGCAAATTAGGTGCATTTCCATCAAGTTGTTTGAGTGGCTAATTGTAGTATTGGTAACCTAGCAACGAACAGCACACAAGGCAAGCATAATTGAGTCTCGAGGGTGTGATGTTCACTACAATAGAGTAGTTTATTCAGAAAATGCGTTTCCATCTCCCATTATCCACATTAACCCTTTTCACAAGTCCATAACCACCTCGAGTGAACATAAATATTTTGTGAATTAGATTTTCATTTTCTCATTAGATACTTCAAAATGCTCATTAACATAAGGGACCACAGCTATCAGAAGAATGCACGATGTTACCTCTTAGACTGTAAGACAGTACATTGTGTATCCTCATATTATATATATTGTCAATTAGTCTTCTTAATTTAAATTCAATTAGACAATTAATCATTTAATTAATAATTTTTATCAATTTATACATTTTTCTTCTTGCAATTAATTGCTGAAGCTTTTATCTAGATACATGGCATTATCCCAATATTCACCTAAGCTGCAAAAAAGATTACTTTAACAGATATAATAACAAAAATACTTACATTTACATTTTACATTTAGTCATTTAGCTGACGCTTTTATCCAAAGCGACTTACAATTGAGGTTCACAAAAGAAGCAATCAGTACAAGAGGAAACAAAGCATACATAAGTGAAATCGGACTAGTCTTGAGTAGGTAAAACACAATATACGAGCTAAGTGCAGTCAAGGCTTTTTTTTATTTATTTTATTTTTTTTTAATTAGTGGGTCAGGTGTAGATGGAAGAGATGAGTTTTAAGGCGATTTTTAAAGATGGACACAGAGTCTGCCAAATGCGTTGTAGGAGGCAGATCGTTCCACCATCGTGGGACCGATTCAGAGAAAGTGCGGGAGAGTGATTTCTTACCCTTTTGGGATGGCACCATGAGACGACGCTCGTTTGCAGAGCGCAGTGATCTGGAGGGTAAATATGTCCGTATTAGTGAGTGAAGGTAGGTGGGTGCTAAACCTGTGGTGGTCTTGTAGGATATGAGCAGAGCTTTGAATTCGATGCGGGCGGCTATAGGGAGCCAATGTAACTTGACAAAGAGGGGTGTTACATGCGCTCTTTTCGGTTCCTTAAAGACCACTCTTGCCGCTGCATTCTGTATCATCTGTAGAGGTTTGATAGTGCAGGCCGGGAGTCCAGCGAGTAAAGCATTGCAGTAATCCAGCCTGGACAGGACCAGAGCTTGTACCAGGATTTGTGCAGCATGCTCTGAGAGAAAAGGTCTGATCTTCCTAATGTTGTAGAGAAGGAATCTGCAGGACCTGGCAGTGTTGGCAATATGATCTGTAAAGGTTAGCTGGTCATCGATTATTACTCCCAAGTTTTTGGCTGTTCTGGAGGGGGCAATGGTCGATGATCCCAGTTGAACAGAGAGGTTGTGACGGATCTTAGGGTTGGCGGAGATGACGAGAAGTTCAGTTTTCGTAAGGTTCAGCTGTAGGTGATGGTTCCTCATCCAGAGCGAGATGTCACTCAGGCATGCCGAGACGCGTGCTGAAACCGATTGATCATCAGGATGGAACGCAAGGTGAAGTTGCGTGTCGTCCGCATAGCAGTGATAGGAAAAGCCATGCTTTCAAATGATGGATCCCAATGATGTCATGTAGATCGAGAAGAGCAGCGGTCCGAGCACTGAGCCCTGAGGGACTCCGGTCTTGAGATGTTGCGATTCCGAGACTTCACCTTTCCACGATACCCTGAAGGACCTACCTGAGAGGTAAGACTGGAACCACTGGAAAGCTGTATCAGAGATTCCCAAGGTCTTGAGGGTCGAAAGGAGTATACAATGGTTAACCGTGTCAAAAGCAGCTGAAAGATCCAGCAGGATGAGGACCGATGACTTAGAGGCTGCCCTAGCCAGTCTTAGGTCTTTAACAACCGAGAGCAGTGCGGTCTCCGTGGAGTGGTTCCTCTTAAAGCCTGACTGCTTGCTGTCCAGGAGGTTGTTCTGAGTAAGGAAGGATGAGAGTTGGTCAAAGACGACACACTCCAGAGTCTTTCCAATGAAGGGCAAGAGAGATACCGGTCTGTAGTTTTCTAGAAGTGCAGGATTAAGAGAGGGTTTCTTTAAGAGCGGGGTGATGCGAGCCTCCTTAAAGGCTGTAGGAAATGTACCAGAGTTAAGAGATGAGTTGATGATGTGTGTGAGTGCAGGGACGACCGATGGAGAGATAGCCTGAAGTAGATGGGTGGGGATAGGATCCAGCGGGCAGGTAGTCGGGTGGTTGGAGGCAATGATCTTCACAATGTCGTTCTCCGTTAGTGCAGAGAACGAGGGGAGCGAGGTCTCAGGAGTCGGAGCGTGGTCCATCTGAGGTGGAGCAGGGAACTGACTGCTGATGGTGGTGGTCTTCTGTACAAAGAAGGAAGCAAAATCATCAGCCGTCAAGTCCGAGGAGGGAGGAGGGATAGGAGGACAAAGAAGAGCAGAGAAGGTTTTGAAGAGAGTCCGAGAGTCAGGAGAATTGTTGATTCGAGTATGGTAGAACTGAGTCTTGGCCGTTGAGACGTCAGTAGAAAAAGAAGAGAGGAGCGACTGATAGAGAGAGAGGTCGGCAGGATTGTTAGATTTGTGCCACTTTCTCTCAGCAGACCTGAGCCTGGATCTGTGTTCACGGAGAACATCAGATAGCCACGGAGGGGGTAGCACGAGCCGCTCGAGAGACGAGTGGACACAAACCATCTAGACAGGATGTTAGTGTGGAGCATAGAGAGTCAGTGGCACTGTCAGTGTTTAGTAGAGCGAGCTGGTCAGGTGGGGGGAGCATAGAAGAGACAGCAGAGGATAGGGTGTGAGGAGAGAGCGTGCGTAGGTTGCGTCGGAAGGTTACAAGCGAGGAAGGAGGTGTCGTGTCAGGTGCGGTGAGGTCAAGATCAAGAGTGACAAGGAAGTGATCAGATGTATGCAGCGGGGTTACCCGAGTGTGATGAGTGGAGCAGTAGCGTGTGTAGATGAGATCAAGTTGGTTACCAGATTTGTGGGTTGCAGGCGTGGCAAGTCGCTTAAGGTCAAACGATGCGGTCAGGTTGTTGAAGTTAGCAGCTGATGATTTTTCAAGGTGGATGTTGAAGTCTCCAAGTACCACTTGTATGTATAAAACTTATACGCATATTGCTTTATTCATGTTCAGAGTAAACATTAAACTGGAAAAATATGATTAAGTACAATAGGTAGCACTTTACAATAAAGTCTCATTAGTAAACATTAGTTTAATGCATTAAAATCAACAGTAATAAATAGCCATATTATTGATATATGTTAAAATTAATTACAAACACATAACTGAATTTCATTACTTATTAACTTATTACTTATTAATTTACTAAAGTGATTTCAATTTTTGATTTTAATGTGTTATTAGGAATTAACGAAGAGATGAACATCACCTAAAATTACTAAGTGCTTTTGTAGTCGTCATTACATTGGCTTTAGTTAAAATAACTGATGTTAAATGGACCCTTGCTGTACATAGTTAGTGAACAAAAGGCCTATAAATAGTAACGGAATGTTTAATGTTGTAGGCCAGATTAACAAGTGAAAATGTGAATGTTTTAAAAATAAATCACCTTTATTAAGTCTACAAGAATGTGATGCTATTATGAACACTACTGCCAGTACAGCAATATGAATATTGTTAAAAGGCTCTCTAAAAGTTTAAATAATAAATAATGATTATTCACAGTATTTTGTGCTCACTATATCAATATTGTACATGAAATGATCACAATATATTGAATTATGGAATATCAGCATATGTCTGTTGTCAGTGTTTAAATGGTAAAGTGTCTTTTCACACCATACAGGTAAAAACTAAACAATTTCTTTCACTTTAAAAGCTATAAAAAATACACACTGTCAAAAACAATGTTTCTGTCACTTTTTTGTATTGGTACAGCTCACTTAGAACTTTAATCGAAGAGGTAGTAAAAAATGATCAGGTATTTCACACAGTTAAACACCCCCCAAATTGAGTCGTACTGAGCTGTACCATGCAGTGGAAAAGCATCACAAATTACAACTGTGAAACATTTCTTTTTACCCAAGGTTAAAAGCAGCGTTTACAATTATGATAACCCAGTGTTTGGCACAGTGTCAAAAGCCCTTATGTGTGTTAAGATGTTTTATAGTGTACAAAATTGTTCAAACGTAAAAAAAATTAAAAAATAAAATAAAGAGAGGATAAATCTCTCATTTGCATTGCATTTATTCATTAAACAATGGCTCAAAAGTTCAATTTTCTTGCATCACTGGTCAATTTAAAGCATCCCAGCTGAATAAATGTATTCATTTTAAATACAAATGTTCTTAATTGGCAGTGAATGTTCCAAATTTTCCATTTCACAAAATGTTCTTTAGAATAGTAAAAAATTCTAACGGAAAGTAATTGATTTAAGAACTATAATGGTGCGTTCACACCAGACACGGATGAAGCATCAAGCGCTAGTGATTTACATGTTAAGTCAATGCAAAGACACGAATAGACATCCTGCGGCACTATCCGTGGCGCAAATGACGCTGCATGACTTGATCGTTTTGCGCGTTTGACACGCAAATCACTTGAGTTGGAAAATCTGAACTTCAGCAGACATTCGCTCCACGTTAACCAATCAGGAGCTTGCTCTTTTAGGGGCGTGATTATAACGTAGCGCCTGTTGTTGGTGTCCCGAGGGGAAATCCTCCTGCCAACACTGGACAACAGCTCATCAAATTGGGCTTGGCTCAGTCGGAAGCAATGCTGAAAGCGTCCATCATCCAGGTAGAGTTTCTGGAGGAGTTGATGAACTCACAGAGCTGGGTGCACCTCTAAGAGGATCTAGTGGACTCAGACACGGCGCCAAACGAATCTATGCTGTTTTTCAGCCTTCCTAAAGCACATACAGTAAAGCACAGCTACTCTCTCAATAAAATCCTTGTAAGCCATTTAGCAATGAAACTAAAGTCACTGGGCAGACAGAAGCCCCGCCCATGACGCGCGAACGAAGCGAGTAAACTCAATGTTCACGTGTCTATTTACCGCGAATAGCGCAATGTGTTTGCGCAAGTCGCATCTGGTGTGAACACCCCATTAAAGCTTCTGTAAGGAAGTAGAAAAGGTTTTTATGTAGTGTAGCTGTGAATTAATCTTTCAGGACCTTTATTTGTAAGTTTAATGATTCCAAACTTTTGATGGTGTAGTGTACATTGAACAATATATTTTCAATAGAAATATTGAGCCCTTGAGTATAAATGAGAATCACATGAGAAAAGTTACAATTATTATATAAACGATGATAGTTGCATTTTTGTACATTATCCTGCATGCTATGAATAAATAAGTGTATGACATTTGGGTTTTCTGAGTAATTATAATAATACTAATTAAATAAAAGATGCATTTAAAATATTGTAACTTTGGTTCAGTATTCTGAGTGAGGAATTATCAAAGAGAAAGCTGCTATTGAAAGAACACAGTATTTTTCCCACATAATTATATTTAGAAACTATATCAGCTTCAGAGTTTGTGGAACTGAAAAGACCAGCTTGTCATATTTCCCTGCAACCTTGATGGTTTGAATGTGGAGTCTGAATAATAATAATCTATTCATTTGTTCAGTGCAGAATAGAAATGGTTTTGTAATTTCGTTTTTTTCTACAAATTTCATATTTTCAGATTGGATATTGCAGGACAGGCTGAAGTGGATTCTATTATAATATGCAATATATGTCTGGATTCAAGTGTTTTTCTTTTCGAGAGTGTTCTCCTATAGTGAATTCAGCAGTGTGTGAGTGTGTGCTTCTGTAAAGGTTGTGTAATTAGCCGTAGACACGTGCTCATCACTCTTTACATACTCCTGCAGGCTTTGCTTGTTTATCATAATCACACTGAGCAATCATATAATTTAGTGCAGGAGGAGAAACGGTGACACACACACACAC
>CAIGQV010017386.1:1049216-1101078 GCA_903798115.1 Danio jaintianensis | reverse complement strand
GTGTATGTGTGTGAGAGAGAACGAGCGAGCGGCCATCTCTGATTACTATCTGCCCTTGCATAGCAAACATAAGGCTGTGTGTGTGTGTATGTGTGTAAGACAGCAGACTGCATGAGAGAGGGAATGAGAGAGAAGGAGAGCAGTGGTGTGTGTGTGTGTGTGTGTGTGTGTGTGTGTGTGTGTGTGTGAGCGAGACAAGAAAGAGAGTCTGAGCCTGAGAGAGAAAGAGAGAGAGATCAAAACCTGCCTGCGGGTAAATGAATAAATCATGTCTTCTCTTCGTCCTGAGAACTGAAGCACGGATGAGTAATACACACACATACACACACACACGCACACACGCAAACACACACACCACTGCTCTCCTTCTCTCTCATTCCCTCTCTCATGCAGTCTGCTGTCTTACACACATACACACACACACAGCCTTATGTTTGCTATGCAAGGGCAGATAGTAATCAGAGATGGCCGCTCGCTCGTTCTCTCTCACACACATACACTGATATTATTAGAACGAGTCTCTCACACACACACGCACACATGCGCACACACACACGCACACACACACGGCACCTACACAACTGGGCAGCAGCGGCTCTTGGTCCTACTGCGGTGAGCTATTGGTAATCATTTTTTTTAGGGGTGGGATGACCAAAATCTTACATCAGAAAAAAACTGAGCAGCTTTTACCTCAGTGTAATGATGCATATAACAGCATAGTTATTGGTGCTGGGTATAAGATTGTTGCGATATTAGAAATGTACCTACTATTGAGATTTCACTACATTTCTCATAATTTCTCAATACCTATTTTAATATTACTACAAGACAGGGAAGAATGAATAACTGGTTTTGGTGCAGTTTCTCAGGTTTGTCTGTGAGATTATAGATGTTTTTAATAGCAGTTTGAGTGGATTGGACCTCATAAGCTTAATCTGATTGAAGGCATTTTTAAAAGTCTACCTCTGAGTGTATTTGAAAGCTCAAAATGTTTTAGACCCTGTTTATACCTGTAATTATTGACTCAAGTTGTGATTGGATATCTGAAAACACATCTTAAAGGGTTAGTTCAACCAAAAATGACAATTCTGTTATTAATGAATCACCTTCATGTCATTACAATCCCCTGAGACCTTCATTTTCAGAACACAAATGAAGATATTTTAGATGAAATCAGAGAGCTCCCTCATCCTCCATAAATAGCAATGATACATTCAAAGTCCAGAAAAGGAACCAAATAACATTCATGTGACTTCAGTGGTTCAACTGTAATCATACAAAGCTCCTGACAACAGCCCTGACGTAGAAGAGAAGACGCTGGCTAACATTTAACATTTCGTTTTTAAAATTTTTGGCACAAACAAGTGTTCCCGGAGCTTCATATGATTACAGTTGAACCACTGAAGTCACATGAATGTTTTGACGATGTTTGAACGTCTCGGGACTTTCTATGGAGAATGAGGGAGCTCTCCGATTTCATCTAAAATATCTTCATTTGTGTTCTGAAGATGAACGAATGTCTCGAGGGATTGGAACGACGTGAGGGTGAGTAATTAATAACAGAATTAAACTTTTTGAGTTAACTAACTATTTAATATTATGTGTAATGTGGCATGACATTAGCTCTTACGGGAACTGCAGGAATATGGTGATTTACCCTGGTGCAACCCCTGTGTAGGGTTTGTCAGGTCACGGGATGTCTGAGAAGAGACATACTGTAATCTGCTGGCTGTCTGTGTTGGGTAGTGTTGGGTAGTATTGGCTTTAGAAGACCCAAATAGCTGCATGTTTATTTGAAGCATGCTGAGTTTAGAATGAATTAAATCACACGCTTTTTTTGAAACGCAACAATCACATTAAGCTACATTACAACTCCTGCTCTTCTACCTTTAAATTCAGGGCATTTTAAATGTGAAGATTCAGTGTGAAATCTAAATTTACAATGATTATTTTGCTAGCACACATTGATATATGAACAATTCATCCGTGCAAGTTAATCCACACAAAAAAAAATAGAGTGGCGATTTTTCTCTGATGATGTCAGTTTGATTCCTTAAGCCGAAGTCCCTTTAAGGCAAGTCATTTCACTTGGTGGCCATTTTTGAAATGCCTCTCGGGCAGTATGCTCGGGCATTCTGTTTGAATGGGGAGACATCAATATCTCCAAAATTGCTTGCCACGCTTACGATTAAATTTCATATTAGGAATCAACAATGAAAGTAAACAACAACTGTCTCTTTAGTTTCATTTCTAAACATTTGAATCACTCAAAATCTGCAGAAATTTAAATCTGGTCCGAGCCCCTCCCCGGAGACTCTTCAGTCAATAGCGATCGCTGATTGGCTCCTGTACTAGAAGGCGGGGCTTCATTCACCATATTGACCGTTATACTTTTCCCCATTCAAAACTATACGAGTGACATGTCATACATGTTTCATATAGTCTTTGCTTAAGCCACAATATTCTTAACTTCACCCCTCTTACCGTTAGTTTGCTATGAGGGAATGATGCGCCAAAAAAGCCCCGCCCCCTACTTAATATTCAGTTTCAGTACATCAACATACTGAAATAAAACTTTCGTTAGTCATTAAAACTTAAAACTATTTAAGATTTTAAAAACTTTAAAAGTTGCGGGGATCATTTTAAATCTATAATGTTATCAAGCAAATATCAGAAATGATTTACTACAGAATCCGCTGCATAAAACAGATGCCGGTGTAATTGACGGTTCATTCCACTGTGGCGACCCCTGATAAATCAGAGACTAAGCCGAAGGATAGTGAGTGAGGATTTACTACAGAAATGGAATAATCCAATGTAAAAAAAAAAAGCATGAATTAAATATTCATTTATTTTATTTAGCGTACTAAAGTGAGTAAGTCAAAGCTGTGATGGTGATTTTGTATTTCAACAACAAAAAGGACTGCGTTGACTACACACTATTACATCAAAACATTGTAAGGTGTTGTCATTGATGAAAAAATAGCTGGCTACATAGTGACTAGAAATGACAGATACTCTATATCAACTTATTTATAGAACTGTTGTATAAAAGTAACATCGTATGAGTGAGTGTGTGCATCTGGCCCAATCAGCTGTGCTGTATAAATACTACTGTAACTCTAGCGTATGTGATCCCACCGCTGTCAGTAGCAAATATTTACAGTACATTTACGACTAGTAACCATTATATTGGCCATTACCGTAATCTGTACTGGATTCATAGGAAGAATTGTAAGAATTTTACATACTTTGCACAAGTCAAAACATGAATAATATCTATAAATACAGTGCATTATTATACATTAATCATTTAGAATGAAATATGTACTGCTGTGCCTTTAAGAGCTCTATGTAAATGAGCAAAATGAACACAGGCTGTTTAACCGCTGCATTCTTTGCACACCCTGCATTGCATTATGTTGGGTTCGCAAATTAATTGATATTCATATTATTCACATATGCAGATTGCAAAATCAAGATCAGACAGAGACGAGCTGGAATCTGACGACAATTATCATCCCCTTAAGCTACGATAGGAATCCTTCAGAATTATACTATTATCACTGTTTATATACATTTATGATACCATCTGAACTACATTATTCCATATTTATTTTGCTTTATGAATATTACTGTACATCCATAGACATTTGTTAACGTAGCTACCTGTCTGATTCCTTAACTTTTTATCATAAAAGGTTAAGAAATTTGGTTATATGGCAATTTGGATATATAACTTTTTAATACCTTGGCTTTGAGACATGCGTAAATCCCTGGTATCATCAATTCCATCCTTATCAAGCAGATCCAGATACTTGCACCAAAAATCTTAATAAATAAATAAAATATAGGCTGACACAAATATGGTATGATGTACACGTCTAAAGTCAAGAGCAGTTTGTGTCTCGCACTGATAAATGTGTCATGCTGGATAAAGATCAGCACAGTCAGTGTCGTCATCTCGCTTTTATTCAGTTTGGCTGTTTCTGTCAGTTATGCGTCTCTTTAACAGTTTTGATGTGGAAGATTTGTGTTTCCTGCACCTGAGCCTCCATGTGTGTGTGTGTGAGACGGAAGATGGAAGATGATGATACAGTCTCTGGGGTCAGCTGTATATGAGTCGCAGAGGAGAAATTGGACTGGGACATTAGACTAGCCAGATGGAGAATGATGGATGGAGAAAGATTGGATTTGACTGCTTTTTCAGCCTCAATAAATAAATAAATCAATAACTAATAATAATCTATGCTGGTCTACTTATTGTATTTTGCCAATTAACACAGTAGAACAAAATAAAATAAAATTTATGATTTTCATTTTTATAGGTGCGCAGGGTATATTGGCTAATAAATGCTCATTATAGGTAATATAGGTATCATCAGTAATTGCTTATTTTGAATTGAATCCAGGGTTCCCGCGGGTCATGGAATTTCTGGAATATCATGAAAATGTAAAAGGCCTATTCCAGGCATTGAAAGCCAGGGAATTTTATATTAGTTTTTTTTCCTCAAGTCATGGAATATCAGGGATTTTTGTCGGTCATTTGAACTTTTACTTCCCATTTATCAAAAATAGTTTTTTTCTATGCCATGTTCTATTACGTTGTTTCACGTGTTTTGACTGTTATTATGATTATGGTTTTTGTGGTTATTATGGTATTACGGTTGGGCTTTCACTGGCATTTTATTTATTCTTGTGTTGTTTTGCTGTCGAAAATATAAATAAATTTACACATCTTCATTACAAATTTTTCCTCAAGGACCATTGGTCTCTATTGTCTATTGCCAACTTGAGGCACTTTCTATATGCGAATATAATTCTATATGTTATTTAATATAAAATATTGCAGATGGTACAGAATTGAATATGAACAGTGTCCTGGCTGGCCAAATCTGTGGAAAATCTGTGTCAAAAAATAAATAAATAAATTTTGCCCCATATGCTTGATTTTCCATTAAATTTTGCATTCACAGAATCACATAATTCTGGAGGGTTTGCTCAACACAACAGCTGCCTGACTTTCATTATAGGTCAGAGAAATTCTGGGAAAAGTCAGAGAATTTGACATTTGGCTTAGAGTGGGGACACTGTCAATCTTTATACAATCATAACTAAATTGTTGATATATAAAAACTGATAAACTATAGGTTATTTACAATAGCAGATGCATGCTGCGGCTATGCAGGTTTGATGGGAGTTTTTCACCGTAAAAAAGAGGACATCAAAATTCTGATTTTGAAATGATTTGTAGAAAAGAAGGCTATAGATGTTAAAATCAATTGTCCACAATTGTTGTCAATTGTATTTGTTTTGCTTTTGTTTGTTTTTTTTGTTAAAAGGCTCACAAAATTCGTATCAAGATTTATATGTAATTAATCTGTTATCAGCTTTTAAATAAAAAAAGGGGTTAACATATCAGACCAAATATCCAAATCAATGCTTTTTTATATTTTATATGAATTATTAGTAAATAGTAGCAATTGTAAGTTGTGCAAGTATGAAATAATAAGCAATTATGTTTTCTGTATAATGAATATTTCTTCATAATGAATATACAGGGTTTTTTTTTTTTGATGTTTGACGTAATCTCAACTGAAAATCAAATAGAGGGTGGACATAGAGTAGCTCCTCCCCTTTTAAAAAAGCAGCCAATATCATTTTGTTTTATCACATATCTGCCAGTGAGAGTGGATGAGCTCAAGTGCATCAAATGAAAAGCAAATGAGAAGAAGGGGCGGGGCTTGTCAGACACTAGAGAGCATTTGATTGGTCAAGATTTGAAGAGAAACTGAAGTATGAGGTGACGTGGAAAAAAAAAAAAGTAAATCCATTTAGGCGGAAGTGACAAACCACAAGCTTTACATGTTTATATCACTTTATATCTTCTAAACATTAATTTTGTCACTGTTTTGTACCACACTAGCTTATAGATATCCTTGAAGACTTTATTTTAATTTCACTGGACCTTTATAGGTTCTTTGAGCAACCCAAAATGGTTCTTCTGGCATCAATGCAAAAACCCTAATAAATCCCCAATTTGGAACATTTATTTGTAAGATTGAATTTGGAACCACACATTCAGCAAATATCAGTGTTACAATAAAAACATGAATAAACTGTAAAGGACAGGTGCATGGAAAGTTATTTGAGTGTGTGTGTTTACAGGGGTACTGGTGCATCAGGACTTTTAATACATTGCGTGTGGAAAGGAGGTGACAGAAAAGGGAAAAAAGAGAGTCGTGTGATGTAATCTTTTTTTAGGAACGATATTGTGTATATGAGCTGTGTGTGTGACAGGCAGAGGTTGTGGGAGTTCAGCTGCAGTTCGGCTTAAATATCCCTTGCACACTACTGTTACGTAATTTCCAGTCTTATGTGTGTGTGTGTGTTTGTACAGTGAGGAGGTGTGTCTATTGTGTACATGGATGAGTAATGCCATGTGTAATGCTGTGTGTGTGTGTGTGTTCTTTCTCTGTCATCCCTCCCCCAGCTGTCTGGCTCACAACTGTTGCTTTCCTTCATCTTCATCTTCTCTTCTGGAGCTTTCAGTGTGATCCTACTAGATACAATCTTCAGCACTACTCAGAGAGAGAAAAAAATCTCTGAATCTCAGATCTCAAGCTGTGTCTTTTTGCTGTTTAAGGATGAAGTGGATGGTGGAAATCCAGCTGTGAGAGATGATCCGCCTCTGCAGGAACAGGTCCAGGCCTGGCTCAAACAGAACCAATTCCAGAAAACTCTTCAGCAAGGTATTCAAACCTGCGTTCTCTCTGCTTTCTGTTTTGCACTGTAGATCCATGTGACAGTTCTGTGTTAGTGCTCGATGAGGATGTTTAAGTAGATCTGATACAAATCTGAAAGCCATACCATCAAATATCGTTGCTTGGTGTATTCTCTCTGCTTATATAAAGAGAGAATTTTGAATGTATTGAATATCCTTGTCAGCACTCATGCTTTGACTGGATTTAAATAAAGCTAAAAGCCATTACTATGATTTCTCAGGCACAGCACAATATAGTATGTGAAAAAAAGCTACAACTACTGTTTACTTGAATTAATAATATGCAAAACAAACAATTATTCTGCCAAGCATGTTCATTAGCCTAATACCTGGGTCCGCTATGCACAATAAAAATGACCTGTTTCATGCTAATCAGCGTTTTTGTCATAACGTGCCAGAACAGCAGCATGTGCAATGAACTAATGTCTGCTGTTTCTGCATTATTGTAGCTAACAACAACAAAATACAAACTGTTTGCAATGATGGTGCTAATCTCTGCTACTGATTATGTGCTATGTATTATCATTAAAAAAAGATTCATTGTAGTTTGAATAGTAAGTAATGTGCGTGACTGTAATAACAATGGATAATTTACCTTTGAAACAAAAATCGTTGTTTAAATATAGTCACACTGATCATCTGTCTATGTAAAAATACTTTGTATTAATATGAGATTGTACAAATTAGTCACGATTGTGAGATTGTGAGACAGCTTATATTTACACACTCTTTTGTAGGCCCCAGTATACTTTATGAGAAATAGAACTGATGTGATGTAATTCTGAACTTAATCAGGCCAAAACATCAGTTTGTTTGTCTAGGCAGGTCCAAACCATTTTTATAAGATGGTAAACAGACACACAATTGCATGCATTGCGGTTCTTTTCCCACATGTGAGTGTATGTAGTAATGAAAAATAATGTTAATAGCAAAAGAACAGTTACAACAGAAATATAAGAGCCAACCATGTTAGACAAACATTTAATTTGACTAATAATACTAATTAAAAAAGTATTTGTTTTATGGCTCATCCAATCGGATTTGATCAATTATTCATGCATTCATTTTCCTTCAGCATAGTCCCTATATTCACCAGGGGTCGCCACAGTAGAATGAACCACAAACTTATCCAGTGTATGCTTTACACAGCGGATGCTCTTCCAGCTGCAACCCAGTACTGGGAAACATCCATACGCACTCATTTACACACATACACTACGGCCAGTTTAGTTTATTCAATTCACCTATAGCGCATGTCTTTGCACTGTGGGGGAAACTGGAGCACCCGGAGGAAACCTACGCATACACGGAAAGAACTCCACACAGAAATGCCAACTGACCCAGCCAGAACTCAAACCAGCAACCTTCCTGCTGTGAGGCGACAGTGCTAACCACTGAGACACCGTGACGCCCTTTATAAATAACCATTTTATAAATAACGATTCAAGAGTTTTCAAGATCTTAAAGTTGAGGATTGTGTTTTGCAAGGTCAATTTAGTCAGTGGTTGTGGTTTCAGTTTGTGACATTTGCTTATGTTCAGCAGGTGGTTGTTCATTAAAAGGCCTGAGAGTGAAAGTTTTCAGACAAGAGTCCAAAACCCAGTGGTTGTCGGGAGTCATCACACACCATGACCAGAATAACAGAACCCTAGCTGTCATGACTGACCAGGTGAGACCACATCAACACACATGTACTATATCATTTTGTGTATAATCGCAAGGGGGCCGGGACGGGGGGTGTCAAGACCCTGTTTCTTTTGTCTAAATGTGTAAGGTGCCCTTTTTGGTCCTTCTGCCCCTGCCCCAAATGTCTGTGCATGCCACAGCTGTGTATAATAATATAATGTAAAAAACATGTTTTAAATAAAGTTTTTTTTTTTTTTTCAAAAGGGTCAAGAGATTGTGAATGTAGATCCATCACTGGTTCAGATGTTGTTACTAGATGATATCACCCAATCCTTGATGACTGGAGACAACTCAAAACGCAAATCACATATCACCAAGATCAATAGGGTTTGTCTTGTAAGTAAAGACTACAATGGACTTTTTGTTGTGTATGTGTGGACATACTAGTTTTGGGATAAAATATTTTTCTAAATTATGGCAAAACCTTTGCTGGAAAAGAATTTTTGGGTTTGGATATAAAAATGTTTCTTATAGACCATTTCAATGTGGTCATGTCTTTGGCCCATGAACATTTCCTGCTTGTTATCAAACTATTTCATAACTGTAACAAGAGGCAATTCAATCATAACCTAATGTTAAAACAGCTATCATAACATTATTTACCTATATGTGGCTCTTTTTGGATTCTCAGAAGCTTTAGAAATTAAAAATGTAAAACAGGAAATACATTGGGACCATTGTTTTTGTTTACATCCCTCAAAATGGTCTATTAGGGGTATGAATTGGTGTTAATAATATTTTTAATCACCATTAGTATTAATTTATGTCACGGTAGAAGTCTATGTAATATTCATATTTGGACTTGTTTGTTGTGCCTTTACATCTGCATCTGCTTCCAGGGCACAGGAAGCATAACAAACACTACAACAAATGACCAGGTAGACTTTAAGACACTTCCAAATACATGGCACCAGTCTCCTCACTCATTCTCTAGTTTAAAAACACACTCTGTTTATCTACTGAAGGTATGCAAGCCAATGCAACACCAGTCTGAGCTAAGCACACAGAACTGCAGCATGGAAAAAGATGAAAAAGAAGGAATGAGGGATGAAAAGAGGAGTGATGAGGGAAGAGGTGAGTTGGAGCTGTAGATAATGATTATGAGGATATTAAAAGTGCCATCTGTGTTAAATTACATTTAGCGTGATTGAGATTTATGTCATAAGCTTGATAAAGAATACAGATTTTTAGAAAGTCTCTACAAGTTTCGTAGAAATCGTAGATGATGCTGTGCTAACGTTTATGTCAATATTGTTGATCTGTTTTTTTTGTATTTATAGATTCTTCCAAATCTAAAAACAGTCATTGTGAGAGAAAAAGGAAGAAGGAAGATGAGCAAAAAGATGACCAGCAGAGGAATAGATGTGGGCTGAAGAGGCTGAAAGGGGGCAGTGTGTCTGACCTGTCTGAGAACAGTGATTCTGAAAATTCCAGCTGCAGAGCACCAGATTCATCCTCAGATTTAGGATCAAAGAGACAGCTGAAACAGCGTTACACTTCAAAGAGACCATTGGACTGTGAGATTCACCCCTCCCACCGAGGTGGGGAACTTTCCTCCAGCCAATTAGAAGAGACTGAGACTCAAATATTAGGAAAAAGTCCGCCATCTGATTCACGTAGTTCATCCTGCAATGGAGCATTTAGGAACACGGAGGCATTTGAGTGTGCTGCTGATGTTAGTGCTGGGAAATCAGATGAGAAAGGCAATGGAGGGATGACAGAAATAGAAGACCGAAGTGAGGGGGCATCTCGGGAGGACTCAGAGGCAGTCTCTGCGCTACTGGCATCCCAAGAGAGTGAGCAGCTGGTCTCTATGGAAACCACGTGTGTGCTGCTACATGCATCACCTCTGGAGTGTGAGAGAGCAGAGGGTAAGATGTCAACGAACGATTCACAGGTCAAAGGTTCAGAGTTCACCAATGCAGAGGCTAGAGGGACAGAGTTTAACCAATCAGAGGTCAGGAGGTCAGAATTTCCTCATTCTGAGACAATTAC
This sequence comes from Danio jaintianensis, assembly GCA_903798115.1. NCBI lineage: Eukaryota > Metazoa > Chordata > Actinopteri > Cypriniformes > Danionidae > Danio > Danio jaintianensis. Next base: position 1,090,613 of record CAIGQV010017386.1, on the reverse strand, counting down.
CACCAGCAATGACACTGCAGCCGCTGTAGAAGAGGAGTCAAGAGGAGCACCGCCTTGCTCTCCTGTCAAACCTTGCAACAAAATGGAGGATGGGGATTGTAAACAGAGTCAATCTCCAGCAACTGTAAACACAGAATATGGACCTGAAGCTACTCATAAGCCTAGTGGTCCTTGCTGTTCTCCCGAGACCATATCTAAACCACTGAGTGTTCGGGAGATATCCAGACAGAAGCCATCTCTAGAGATGGGCCTGTTGAAAGAGGGTACTCCTCAACCTAAATCTATGGACAGAATTCTTAGTAGCATTAAAACGGCACCCAATCCCAAAGTGATCTGCTCCACAAATCCAGTCATGATTAAAACTCCTTCTCCAAAACCAAACCGATCCAGAACCCCAACACATTCTCCTTCCCGTACACCAAATAGCACTCCCACCCCAGACAAGTCCACCAAAAGCCCTCTCGTTGTGGACAGGAAGGAGGTGTTCACTATCTACCGGGACCCTGCACTAGTCAGGGCAGAGCTTAAGGCGCACCACCCCACCTATATCCAGCCTCCACACATGCCCCCAAATCCCAAACACCACCATAAGATGCCCTCTCCCTCCTCCAGCTCCCCTACCCTTACCCCTGCGTCCTCCCACAGCAAGCTACTGAGTCCCTCACCTCATCCTGCACACCTTTCACCCATTGCCCTTCACTCCCAGTCTCCCCTTTGCTCCCTGAGCACAACCCCACACTCAGCCATCCCTCACCCCCACCTCTTACCATCCCTCCTGCCTGCACTGTCCCCATCTGCCACACTCTTGGCAGGACATCCTCGTATTGGAACTCTAGGGCTCCCCCATCATCCTATAGCCCTTCCGGGTAACCCGTCTCTCCTTGGCCAGACTACTGGTGGAGCTCCTATGGCTCCCCTTGGCCTCTTTCCCCTCCTGTGGCCTCCTTTCCCCAACGGAGCCCACAGCTATCCTGGACTGGGATTGCAACCATCCAAATGGACACACCAAGATCCTGCTAACATCTCTGACAGTAGCGTGAGGAGGGTAAGTATCCTTGCAGATTTTAACATGCACATCCTAGATCCTGGAAACAGTCAAGAAAGATGTTAATCCTGTTTAAAGCTGTGTGGGGTCCTGGGTTTAGTGTGTTCACTTATAAGCACTTTAGCTTCAGACCAAGAAGGTCCATGTTCACTAAATCCTAGTTTAGCCAGAGGCGATTGCCAGAAGACATATTTGCTGTATTATTCCATGTACTCTAGTTTCCTCCAAATCCAAATACATGCAAGATAAATGAATTTGACACTATATTGTTTTAGATGGGTCTTTATATGCATGCTCTGTTGTGTGCCCATCCATCCAGGGTGTTTCTCAGAATACAGTCTCAGGGTATAGAGTGGCCTAATGGTTAAGGGTTCAGTCTTGTTCTCCCAGAACCAGCAGGAATTGAAGATAGGGAACTTGAATGAACCACTTTTAATACCAACAACTTAGGTGCCCTTGAGCAAGACCCTTATCCCATTTTGCTGGATGCAAATGGTTGCCCATTGCTATAGTTGTTTGCTCACTGTGTGTGTGTGTGTGTGTGTGTGTGTGTGTGTGTGTTGATTTATGAAGTGTATCTGCCCTTGCATAGCAAACATAAGGCTGTGTGTGTGTGTATGTGTGTGTTTGTGACTGTCTGCATGTGTGCTTTAAATTCTTGCATCTAATGTGTGTGTGCACTCAAATGCAGAGGACCAATTTCAAGTATGTTTAACCATACTTGACAATACTCATACAATTTCAAGAATGAGTAGAATACAAACACTCACATAAATTTAAGTTCATTGTGGATGTTTATGTACATTTTAAATGGTTCCAGCCACTAAAACTGCAGTAAAGTTTTACCTTTAACAAATGCTTTGTGATATTCCTGGTGGTGGTGTCTATACAGATGATGATATTTGTGTAGTTATTTTGGTATTTAAGAAATTATAGCTAAACCACAGTTTGTCATGGAGAAGTCTAGACCAAGTCGAGCATGTCCACTGAGGTGTGCACAATGTAACTGAGCTCCACTTCTGCTAAATCTGCTATAGATACAGTGGGTATTATCCTGAATGTCAAGCATCACATTAGTTCAGGCAGCATACGTCAGTCAAGCTTCCATATGCTGATGGTCAGTTGTTCATGATGTGTACAAATACAGTCAAATCACATTATCACAGTGGTCTTTTTAAATAAATACATCCACTCTCTCTTCAATGATTGGCTTTTGTTTCTCAGTGTGTGTATGCTCAAAGAGTTCTCTTGTGTAGGAGGTGATTGACTTATGTCCTTGCAGATTGTGTTTCATTTTATTTATCCTCCCTAAGCTTTGATATATTTTGGTAAATGTAGATTGTTCTCTAGATCAAACAAAAACTGGTCCTATAAATCTATGTGAAACTCAGTTTGTTTTTCTTTGGTAACAGAACACCCCAAGCCACTGGATTTCTCAGCCCACCCCTGTTAGTAATGCAGATGGTCAAGGTTTACAACCCCCATTGCCCATCCGTCCTTCCAGTGCAGACCCTCAGAGGGCATCTAGGAGCAGTCAACATTGCACACCATCTTCCAAAACCACAGAGTAAGTTTCAAGTTCACCTGCTGGGTCAGGCTGACTTAAGCATGATCTGACCATTGAGTTATTAAAGCTAACACTATCAAACTGGATTAATTGTGCGAATTAATTTTCAATTAAAATGGTATGTCATCAAATATATCTTACTTATCAGACTTATACTTGTCACAAGCTCTTTCGCATTCATTCTTGATGTTCTTGTTTCTAGAGAGCTGGACAGAAGAGGCATAGCTGAGAGCACATTCATCCACTCTCACTTCAAGTCTGACCTGGAGCGCATCCGCACATCAATGAGCAAAAATGGGCAGACTTACAGCCCGGTTGCCCTTGAGTCCCCGCCAAGTCGAACCAAACAGCCACTTGTTGTTTATGATCTCACAGGTGAGAGACCCAACAGCTACCAAGAAGAGAACCGGCGCATTCTTCTGGAAAGCAGTGAGGTGGCACCATTTACTGCTAAACTGGGATCAGATAGGGAACCCCGATACCCTAGAAGCCCAACGCCTGCTCTTCCTTCCAAGGAGAGGGACATAGAAATGGACAGAGAAAAAGACAGAGAGAGAGAGAGAGATATGCATACATTCAGACATGCTCTACCTCCCCAGCCACAATCGGCCCATCCATCCCCAACGCTCACTCCAAGCAGCTACTATGCATCTCTGTCCAACAGTGTGGAGAACAAGGCTCCACAGCGCAGAGTGCCAGCCAGCAAAGAGCTCTATGAGAGGCTCAGTGCCAGCAACTCTGTTGCCCCTGTCTTAACCTCTAGTTCACAGATCTCTATGCGAGCCCGACCTCCTCCTCTTGTCAAACGTCAACACGAGAAAGAAGAAGGTCTGGTGGGAAAGATCACAGAGCAACTGGCTCATAAAGCATCTTCCATGGATGCAGTAGAGACGGCAAGTGTGGAGAGAAGGGGGCCAGGCTCTTCACTAATTTCTGTCTCCTCTTCGTCCCGCAGTGTGCCTTTACTCCACCGTGCCCCTATATTCCACCCTCCAGCACCAACCACTGTAGTTTCTAAAGACTCTCGACATGGCAGGTTGTCGCCACCTACTCTCACACCCATTCAACCAATGTGCTTGTCTGAAAAAGGACAGAAACAACAGAGACCACCCACCCTGTTGCCTGAATTCAAACATGTTGCCTTAGACGGGAAAATACCTATGCCGGAGAAAGCAGCATTGTCATCACAGGCCTACAATACCCAGTGGGGAGGAGTCATATATGGCAGAGAGAAGGTTGGTGGGCACACAACAAATGGCGGTGATGTCAAATCACAGGTGGCTACTGCGTCAGTTATTGTGCGTCCAACAAGCCACACACATACAATAATAAATTACACAGTGTCTGACAGCTCAGTTTCACAGATGCATTGCAGCCACATAAGGCCATTGGAAAGCATGTCCAACCTAAAGTGTAAGGAGGGCAATGTTCAGCATAAGAGAGGTGTCCTGTGGACTCCTCTGGATACTGTCCATCCAATCAACATGACAGTTCAAAAGGAAGATCCCAGTACACCCATAAACATGACAACTAAGCCAATTAAAACAGCTCATCCGAGTCATGGAGTGACACACCCCTTAACAAATATGAATGCCACACATTCTAGGATAGACCTAATTGCAGATCAATGCAAGAAGAACGACAGTGGAGCCATTCAACTAAAGATGGAGCCCTCTCCGTCTTCTTATTGCACTTCTAGAGACTTCCCTCATCTGAAGAAACACAGAGCTGGACTAGCTGCTGCTATTTCTAGAGCTAACACACATACAATTCAGCCTCAACACACTACATATCCATCAAATGCTATGAAACATACCTCTCACCTCTCAGAAAGTCGTTTTGAGTCTCTTACTGCACTCACCACACACACTGTGTGTTCTGCACATGTTTCAGAAAGAGAAAAAGAGCCTGTATTAAACACTAGCACTTCTGAATGTCTGGCATCAGGGACTTACAGCCCTGCACCAACAAACAAACAAGGTTCGCCAACCAATGAGTATACAGCTGGATCAGCGGTAACCAACCAATCAGCTCAATCCGGTCAGAACAATTACCATAAACTCAAAAAGGCCTGGTTGACCCGCCATTCTGAGCAAGATAGAGGCAGTACGGCCTCCCAAACACTAGATGGAACTAAGTCTGCTGTAATTCTGATGAACACAAGCACCTATGTGCCAGCCAAGAAGGAAGTGAACGGACTGGTGGACAATTTGTGTGATCAGGAGGACAAAGACTCCTCCCTTGACAACAAAAAGTCCCAAATATTGAAGAAGAAGCCTACTCAAGAGAACAGGAAATCTAATAGTAATGCTACTACTTTTTGTTCAAAAGACAAAAAATCAGTAAAAGCTGATGAGAAACCAGTGACAACAGGCAAAAAGTCTTCCTTCGATAATGTTAAACCTGTCTTGGACAGAAATGGCAAGCTGGAAGGTAAGGAATCCATTGTGGAGGATAAGAAATCCAATGAAAAACATTCAAACCTGGGACATATGAAGACAGAGAGGGAGAAGCGAGGCGAGAAACGGCCATTAGAGTCCACCAGTGACAGCGAGAGTGGAGGAGACTCAGGAAATGAGAGCGAGAATGGTGAATCAGGACGAAGGTTCAAACGGCAGCCTAAGACCTCTTTTAAAATAAAGCAGAATGACGGCCAGAAGAAGAAAGTAGAGGAGGAGGATGAAGAGGAAGAGGCCAAAGCCAATGGAACTTTGCAGAATGCAAAGGATAAGCCACAGAGGATCGCTAACAGCAGTGAGTTTTTCCACCTGATTAAGATAAACTCTTACTAATTTTAATATCACTATAGGGAACAACACTATATAATAGCATGAATAGTAGTGTTGTGAGTCATTTCAGAACTGAGAGGTCTTTATTGAAGATTTTTCATAAATGCCTCTGGAAAAAGTGAATAGGAACATAATACACATTTGCAGTATTCAGGGTTGCACTCTTTAGCAGCTCTTTTTTAAGCAAGCTGTTTAAGATTGACTGGCAGAACAAACATGCTGCGTGTCATTGCCAAAATGTAATCGAGTCTCAGTTTCACTGTACTATTCAGGAGAGGGAATGAAGGCTGTGGCAACTCAAAATCATGCATATTCAAACTGATGCTGAGAATACAAATGTGTATTCAGCTCAGCTATGCTATTTTATTCTTAGATGGCATCCCTCGCTCTGTGCTGAAAGACTGGAGGAAGGTGAGGAAGCTCAAGCAATCTGGAGAAGCTTTCTTACAGGATGACGCCTGTGCAGAGATTGGGGCAAATGTGCAGAAGTGCCGAGAGTGTCGTCTGGATCGCTCGCGTAAAGCACAGGAGCCTGCCCTTTCACCTGTTTTTTGCAGATTCTACTATTTCCGACGGTTAGTTTTATTGCTTTTGGTTCATGTTTTGCACTGCTTTTGAACATATAAGAACTCCCACTGTTGTACTGTACTTCTTTTATTTGGTCAATCAGTGGTTTATTCAATTCTAATAAAAGTAAAGTGAAGTTCAACTTGATTTGTCTAATAAAAGCAAGAAGATCTGTTTTCATGACAGAGGTCAGAAGGAACTCCACCGTTCATAGACAATCTTCCTACTGTCTCTTCAGCCTGTCATACAGTAAGAATGGCGTTATCCGCGTGGATGGGTTTTCGGTGTCTGAGCAGACGGATGAGGAGGCGGTTACGGTGTGGACGGGCAGCACAGAGGATGAGGATGACAAGAAGAGGAGAGAGATGGACCTTGAGATGTCAAAATCCATCCTCACGTTCATCGGAGACCAGTTCTGCAGGCTCGTAAAGACAGAGGACACTGCATACTCATGGGTCAAGAAAGACAGTACGTTTGTGCGAATGACAGACACCAAGTTTCTTATTGCTTGTCATTTTGTCTTCTTCACCATGCCTTGCCGTCTTGTCTTTCTGCAGCTCAGATCATGTGGAAGCGGGCAGTGAGAGGTGTGAGGGAGATGTGTGATGCATGTGAAGCGACTCTCTTCAACATGCACTGGGCGTGTCACAAATGTGGCTTCGTGGTTTGCATGGACTGCTATAAAGCCAGAGAGAAGAGGAAAGCCAAAGGTTATTTGCAAATACATCACATTTCCCTAGAATCGTACCTTGTACCTAGAATCCCTATTGACCCTCTCTGTGGAATTTCTTAGAACTTAAAACAATATAACCTTACATACAAGACTGGTCCAAACTGGCTTATGTTAGTTTCTAACAGAATAGAATGTTTAATTTTTTGGTTCCTTCACAACAGGTTCTGTCATATTGACAAATAAGAGTAGAGCAGCTCTTCCATTGACCACTTTTTGTTGCTAAGCGCAATTAGTCAATGGAGGAAATGTTTTTCTATGGTAACAATACTCCTGCGGGTGGCACGGTGGCTCAGTGGTTAACACTGTGCCTCACAGCAAGAAGGTTGTTGGATCGAGTAACGGCTGGGCCAGTTGGCATTTCCGTGTAGAGTTTGCATGTTCTCCTTGTGTTGGCGTAGGTTTCCTCGGGGTCTTCCGGTTTCCCCCACAGTCCAAACACATGCGCTACAGGTAAATTTAGATTAGCTAAATTGGCCATAGTGTATGAGTTTGTGTGAATGCGAGAGTGTATGGGTATTACCCAGCACTGGGTTGCAGCTGGAATGAGATTAAGTAAGTTGGTGGTTTATTCCGCTGTGGTGACCCCTAGTAATTAAGGGACTAAGCCAATGGAAAATGAATGAATGAATGAATGAATGAATACTCCTGCATTTATGATGTTTCTTTAATCAACTACAATACTGAGCACTAAGTGTAGCCAAAGTTGTATTGTTTATTTAGACTTATTTCCAGGCGCGAATTGTTGGTTCTGATTTCTCAGTATTCAGCACTGTTGATGTGATTGGTCTTGGCAGCATAGATCTGCTACGCTGCTGCTTTTATTATTGTTGCAGAGCAAGTACTGAAACTATTTACAGACATGCTGTGTGAGAATATAACACACTACTGCTGCAAACATAACATAGATGTAACCCCCCCCCCCGAAACAAAGCAGAAGAACATGAAGACAAATCAACAAAACTTTATTTAGTGTATAAACAACCAGTTCCATTAGTGGATAAATGAAAATAAGCTGAATCTATCGCCAAGACATATGCTTTTTTTTCACCATTGAGCCATGTGATAATGTTTTGCTATTTATGTATGCTTGGGTTAACTTGCCGAATGGCTTAGCATTAATACCACACACTGGGTGTCCTAGTTACAAAAATATCATGTTGTAGGCTGATATAATAAAATAAACTCAGCATAAATGAGAACCTTGATAATTCATTCTTTCATTTTCCTTCAGCTTAGTCCCTTTATTCATCAGGGGTTGCCACAGCGGAATGAACCGCCAACTTATACAGCATATGTTTTACACAGCGGATGCCCTTTCAGCTGCAACCCAGTACCCGGTTGCATCCATACACACTCATTCACACTCATACACTACGGCCAATTTAGTTTATTCAATTCACTTATACCGCATGTCTTTGGACTGTGGGGGAAACCGGAGCACCCCGAGGAAACCCACGCCAACACGGGGAGAACATGCAAACTCCACACAGAAACGCCAACTTACCCAGTCGGGACTCGAACCAGCGACCTTCTTGCTGTGAGGCGACAGTGCTAACCACTGAGCCACTATATCGCCAACCTTGACAATTTAATATCTATTTTCCTGTAGAGAATTCCAAACACAGTGTTAACATCAATGCTCATTGGTGTCCGCAATGTGAAATACCTAATAATAAATAAGAGATTGGCTTGAAATGTATGAATGCTCACTCACAAACAAAAAGCAGATCAACAGTACAAAGTAAAAAAACATTTTCACTTATTTACATGTTGTTTATGGATGACATGACAGAACTTTGTATTAACACAAATCAAAGTAAAAAGTACATTGATAAAAATGTAAGAGAGATTTGATTTAAGTACTGTAGACTATGAGGTCATCTGAGGCATAGTTCATTCAAAAATGAAAATTACCATCATTTACTTACCCCTGACAGTCTAAGTTTCTTTCTTCTGTTGAACACAAGATAATTTGAAGAATGTTGGAAACTAGTAGCCATTGACTTGCAGAGTACTTTTTCTCCCAATATAGATGTCCGTTGCTACCAGTTTCCATTATTCTTTAAAATGCCTTATTACTAATACCTTAACATTTGGAATCATGTGAGGGTGAGTAAAATGTGAGTAAATAATTTTCCATCACTTATGGTTAAGTTAGTTAAGGGGACAGTATGCAAAACATGGCATATTTCTTGCTCTATCCATCAGATACTTTTGGTTTTGTCTCCTTCCACACAATTTGTCTATTTTTCTTATTTTATCATACAGATAAGGAGCTGTATGTCTGGGTCAGATGTGTGAAGAATCAACCCCATGACCTGAAGAACCTCATGCCTACTCAGATTGTCCCGGACTCAGGTAAGCATTGATTTGTCTACTTTAATGTAAATAAATCCTGTTCTACTTTGACTAGGAACCTTGTAGTAAAATTTAGCACATTGTCCTTTGTCAACAAGTGTTGGAGGACATGCAGAACTCTTTGCACTCTTTGAAAGAAAAGTTTGGAATCTCTTCCCAATGTCCCGGCACTGAAACCAAAACCATGGTCACTACCAACGGACTCTCACCGGTAAGACTCTTATCTTTTATTTTTTTATTTTTAATGTCAAGTTGCATTTGCATTTATGCACTGGCAGATGCTCTTATCCATTGCTTTCAAGGGATTCAGTTTATTAGTTTATTCATTTCCTTGGAGACTACAGAAATTATTAGATGTATTTCAAGCTGCACATGAATGACATTTAATGAACGTGTTTGGTGTGACATCAGCTTTCAGACACAGATCAAAGTGACCTGAAGAGTTGGCAGATCCCAGATCAGCAGAAGAATTCGCAGCACGTCACACTGAGAGCGCACACTGAGAGAAGAGGTAATGACAGGAGTAATGCGCAATAATACGCTAAGATTTTTTTCACAACATGCAGCCAGCCCTGTCCACCGTGAAATCCCATTGGTCTGAATTATATCCTCCACATAGTGTATTAAACATCAAATGTGCTTTAATATGCTGTTTCTCGTATTATCCAGAAAAGGCAGAGTGTGACGGTGAGGAGGCTCAGAGTAGGAAGTCTACAAGCCCTGAACAGGGATCAACATTGCGTGATCTTTTGACGTCCACTGCTGGGAAGTTACGCCTTGGATCTGCAGGAGGTGCCTTTGCACCAGTCTACAACTTTTCTGAAAAGGTTTGATATATACGCTCTTGTTAATACAAAAATATGAAGTGAAGATCAAAAGGGCAGAACATGAAATTCCTGCATGAAGATTTCTGGCTAATTAGGGGATGAACTCAGGGAAGGAAACGCATGTTGATGAAGGAGCTTCTGATAAACATTTGCATTCACTCTGCCATGTAGCTGTATAGGCCGTGTTTGCACCAGGTATTAAGATGTGTTTTTGTCAATCAAATCACTAGTGGACAAAGGAGGCCCATTACTAAATATGTCTTTTTTATTAACGACGATTATTCGACTAATTCAACCACTTCTCTGATGAGTGACGGTCTGTGGGCAGGTTTTCTCTTTCTCTGATCTTTAAATGCGGCAAAGATGGTACAGTTTTCATAATAAAAAAGTCATAATAATAATAAAAAAAAATGTATTAAATGATACCAGATTAATTAAACATGCTTTATGAATTGTCTACTTTTTTGCATTGACTAATGAAAATATAATGATTTCATTTATTTCCCATCAACTACTATTAGGCCTACAGACTTTATTCTGTTTTACAGGTTTAACATGTATATTCTTTGTTTTTTTGTCAAATCTGTTCAACAAATATTTTAAAACATCAACAGAAATTCAGTTAGGTGAATAAAAACATTTAGAAATTGATCACACGAAAAGACCGATCGTCCAACACATGCATCATGTAAAGGTTTTGAGGCTAAAAGTGGCGTTCCTGAATGTTGCTTTGAATAGATTCAAATTATTAAAAGTAAATTAAAGATTTAACATAAAATAAAACATTCACAAGGCTGTATGAAAAACACTAGTTCATGGGTGCAAGTGGACAAGGTTAAAATGTTTCACACACTTTAGGTTATCCACTTACGATTGGATCAACAAAAACGCATCTTAAAATCAGGTGTGAACAGGACCTAAAAGACAGATCCTTACCCTGTTCAGTGCTGAACTGTTGAACAATTCTATAGCTGCAATGTTGACTGCCCATTGAGATTCTCCACATTATACGGTCCTCTCAAGTATTTGTCTTTCATGGATGACCAGACATTTTGAGGGACTCGAATGAGATTGTGACATTGTAAAACTGCAACATTCCATAAATCACAGGTTTGGAACGATAAATTTCTCTTGCTTTGACTGAACTGTGTCATCCCTTTAACCTTCATCTGGACAACCTGCTGAGGGTTTCAGTCACTTTAGACTGGATAGCTATCCTGCAAAGTCAGTGAAAACTGTGAAGTTAGGCTGCCTGTTGAAAAAGGTGCCAGATTAACACCCAATAACTGGGAGGAATGTGGGAGAATGTGCTTTAATTTTGTTCAGTATTACATTTAAGCTTTATGTGCTTCCGTATATTTGTAACCGTTGAAATATGCTTTTAAAACGGTTACTACTTTACTACTGTTAGCAAAACCTCAAATAGAATTAATCAGTGACTATGATATTTAGGAAATTATAGGTTATTCTCTCATTTTGATCTCCACTGTAGCATATTGACAGCTAATATCTTTTCTAATAATTCTTGCTTCATTCATTAGGTAACCCAAAACACTCGTGTACCCAACATCCTGGATGACATCATTGCTTCTGTAGTAGAAAATAAGATTCCCGCTACAAAGATGGCCAAGGTAGGACTCAACCAGGATTCGCTGCCAGAGGAGGAGGCGGGGCAGTGGCCAGAGGGAGTCAGGCTTGATGAAAGCCCATTGGCTAATCCCCATGCCACCGCACCTCATGATTGGCTGGGAAACCACAGACTGCTTTGGCTCAAAGATCACCGTCACCAAGGCAACCAAAGGCTGTTCAAAGAGAACTGGACACAAGAGCAGGTTTGTATTGCTCTCGCTAGTGGAGTATTAATAACTATATATCTACAGGTACTAGGGAGAAGGAAATTACTCTTTAAGTAAAATTAGTACTTGTAATTAATTAGTATTTTGATACAGAATGAAACATCCTGAGAACAAATTACTTAAAAGTTGCCGTCGCTCTATGAAATTTTGACATCATTCATAAGAAATGACTTCTTGTATGATGTAATTTTCCGTTGAAATATGAAGCTTCATGTGATTATGTGTTGGTGTGAATGTCTCTATAGCCAGTGCTGGTGTCTGGATTGCACAAGAGTTTGAACGCAAATTTGTGGAAGCCCGAGCACTTCAGCCGTGAGTTCTCCAGCCTCCACAGTGACCTCTACAACTGCCGAGACGGGAGCATCACCAACTCCAAGGTCAAGGAGTTCTGGGACGGTTTTGAAGATGCCTCAAGTGAGTGATCCAGTTTAGCAATTCTGCGCTCATCATTTCTAATTTGCTGTATATGATTTTGCCGTTTGACTTTGTGGACTAAACGTTATTTGCATGCTTGTGTGTATGACTGACAGAGAGGCCGAAATCTGGTAAAGGAGAGTCAGTGGTGTATAGACTGAAAGACTGGCCATCAGGGGAGGAGTTTCTCGCCCTCATGCCTGCCAGGTACTGCTGCCCTTGGAACCATTTGAAGCATATGTTGTCTTTCAGACCTCACCAGAATTTGCATAAAATGGCACTTTGTACTGCTAATGCTTCCTCAATTTGAATACACTATTTCCACTATTTGAATACACCTCTACTCAAGCCTGGAACTCAGACAATGCAGTAATAGATTGCAGGAAATAAACACAAACAATGTTTTTTTCCCATAGAGAAATAGATTGCCAGTGAAAAATGAAAAATATTATATTAATAAATGATTGTTTGATAAAAATTAATAAATGATTCTTTGGTCCTTACTTTTCTCAAACTGTAGTTGTTCCTTTACACAACAACAGCATTTAGAGTCTCTGAAGACGTCTGAAAAAGGGTTTTAAAGTGCAACTTAGAAAACGAACAGCAAAAACATGAATTGTGAAAACGATCATATCTAGTGCGTACATATTATGTGTTCAGTCTATGTATAGGCAGCCAAAACAACAATGGCGGACTACATGACTTTGTGCAGAAGAATACACGTTTTTATGTACAAAGTGGTGTAGAATGCATAATACAGTGTTTTTGTAAACGTAGATCATTTTGACTATTTCATCTTTACATAACTTGAAAGATGCAAAGGAATATCTTCTCTATTTTTAATTACATTATTGTCTTGTAAATTTACCCCATGATATACACTTTTGTATGGATGAATTTGATGATCTTTACTCCCATCTCAGATATCATGATGTGATGAAGTTTTTGCCAGTACCAGAATACACAGACCCAGAGGCTCATCTGAACCTGGCCTCTCATCTGCCCTCATTCTTCATTCGACCCGACCTTGGTCCTCGCCTCTGCTGCGCCCACGGTATTCTTTCTTTCCCGCAGCCACTGACAGTGCTGTTATGCGTTTTGTTATACAATAGGCGTCATGTTCCTGTGTTTGTTCAGGTGTTACAGCATGTCCAGAGCAAGATTTTGGAACCAGTAATCTACATGTTGAAATCTCAGACACTATGAGCATTCTGGTATATGTTGGGGTGGCCAAAGGAAACGGACCCTCATCCAAAGCAGGTACTTGCAAGTAAACATGAGACAAGATTGTAAATGGCTTGTTTTCCTTAAAAATATTGATTTTACCTTAATATGTTTGCATGTACATTATCTAACAGTTGGTGGATTTGGACACAACAGCATCATGGATAAAATCATTATTTTGCTTACAGCATTGCATTCATCATGTAAACCTACCAGACTCATGGTTAAGGTTTGCCATTTGTGCAATACTTTTGCATTCATAGAGGAAATGGCTGAAATGTAAACTTCATTGGTTTCCTTTAAAATGCCACCACAAGAGCTTCTAAAAGAATATTGTGAGCCATAAAATGTTTTCAGACTTCATTCATTTGGTTGTTAAACTCTTTGTGTTAGGTGTATTGAAGCTCTTGGAGGGGGAAGTTCTGGATGAAAGTGTGAAGAAACGACTGAAAGACCCTAACGAGACGCCAGGTGCTCTGTGGCACATCTACATGAGCAAAGACCTACAAAAGATCCAGGAGTTTTTACAGAAGGTACCACACTTCTTGATGATGTAAAAATGAAGACCTCCTGATGCTTATTGTTAAGGGATGAGTTGTCTGCTTTAACAAACATAAATGTTGGTGTGCCATGGGGCTCTGTCTTAGGCCCTTTATTATTGTGTCTGTATATACTCCTAAAACATGACATTAGTTCACTAAACACCTCAGAGGCATATTGCTGCTTTAATAGACCTCCTTCCCGTCAATGAGGATGTGATATTCATGTATATGTGTGTAGGTTGCAGCTGAGCAGCACACTGAGGCCGATCCAGAGACTGACTCAGACTCCGAGTGGGACAATGATGCCGACCCGCTGCGTGAGGGCGGCTGGTATCTGAGCCCTAGGCTGAGGCAGAGGTTACAGGAAGAGTATGGCATAGAGAGTCGCACACTTCTCCAGTTCCACGGAGATGCTGTTATCATCCCTGCTGGAGCTCTGCACCAGGTACATTACCGCACTCACATTGCCAGCTATATCCTCCTAAAGTCCTGGGTATACTAGTGTATACCACTAGGTTCCACTCCATCTCGCACACAGCTTTCAAAGTACACTTAAGCGCAGATGGACAGGTTCAACAAATGCACAGTACCACCTAGTGGATTTCTGTCTCAACAACATTGACTTTCATATGTGGAATGTGCACAGAGCCTCCTGATGATGAAAAGCTGCTTTCTTGTAGCGGTCACTCCTTCAGGAATTCAGTATTTCACGATGTGTTTTAGGTAATGAATCTGCACAGTTGCATCCAAGTGAATGTGGACTTCGTGTCCCCTGAACATGCGCACAACTCCTATTATCTGACCCAAGAGCTCCGCCCTCTCAGAGACCTAATGAACTATGAAGACAAACTCCAGGTATGTCATCTGCCTAGTGTTACCTGTTCTGTTGATCATTAAACTCTGTGGTCCCCCAGCACATTTTGCATGTCATCTTTTATCTGGCATACTTGTTTCAAGTATTGGACTCTCCACTAATGAGGTGAGGTGAATTGACTGGGGTGTTTTTTTATGAAGATAACATGCAAAATATGTAGACTTTAGGGGGGCTCGCTCTTTGAACGTGGTTTAGCTGGAAACCCCAGAGACATTTATATCTCATAGATTCAAAATCATGCTCCACATATAATGACCAAATACGTTGATTGTTCTGTCTCACAGCATTTTCACATTACTCTGTCTATCCTTAATTCTGGCTTAAAGGGATAGTTCACCCAAAAATGAAAATTGTCATCATCACTTACACATCCTCCAGTTGTTGAAAACCTGTTTGAATTTCTTTTCTCTGTTGAACACATATTGAAGAATGTTTGAAACGGGTATTTTTTTTCTTTCTAATTGGACATCAGTGCCTACTGGTTTCACAAAGTATTTTTGTTTGTGTTTAGAAAAAGACAAATGCATAAAGTTTAGGATGGTGAGTAAATGGTGAATGGTTTTTCATTTTTGGTTTCACTCCACTTTTTTTGCAAATAGGCTCATTGTACAACGCCCCTAGGATTAAACAGGTGAGTTTTACCATTTTTTAATCCCTTCAACTCATCTCCATGCTGGCGGGAGCACTTCTAGTTTAGCTTAGCATAAATCATTGAATCAGATTAGACCATTAGCATTTCACTCAAAAACGACCAAAGAGTTTTGATAATTGTCCTATTTAAAGTTAAACTCTTCTGTAGTTACATCATGTACTAAGACTGATGGAAAATGAAAGGTAACTACAACTACACTCTAGCAACTACACTCCCATTCTGGAGCAATAATCAAAACACTTTGCTACTGTATCATCGCTGCATCAGGCACAATAATATCAGCCTAGAAAATAGCAACTTTTCATTTTGCGTCGGCCTTAGCTCACGATGTAACTACAGAAGAGCACTTTAAGTAGTAAAATGTCAAACTTTAAACATTTTTTCAAATCAAAATAGTCTAACGCGATTCAATGATCTACACTAAGCTAAGCTAAAAGTGCTCCTTCCAGACCCGGAGATCGGCTGAATGGATTCAAAAATGGTAAACTCTTGGGGAGTCTTCAAATAAGTGAATTGTTCTTTTAAGGCTGAAATATGCTACAAAACTTCAGTCCAGGACAAACAAATTGATGCTAAAATCTGATTCCACAATTTCTTTTCTTCCTCCTCTACTGTTCAGGTGAAGAACATCTTCTATCACTCTGTAAAAGATGCTATGGCCACACTGAGGAAGCATTTAAAGGAGGAGAGCACAGTGAAGGTGAAACAGGAGGAGTCCTGACAATGCATCTCCTCCACCCAAAAACATAAACACAATCCCAAGATCCGCCAGGAAGGAACTGCTGTTCTTAGGCTTAAGACCAACAAAATAGGCTGCTCTGCAAGGCTCTGTGACTTCCTGTGTGATGTTACGGCGCTCTCTTTGTTTGAACAGTGTGGACAGGAAGTGAGGTATGACAAACATAGAGATGAAAGCAGAACACTGTGCACTCCAGACAGGTGCAACGAACTTCAAAGCTCATCACTTCCACTTGCCGCACACGCAGAAGGTCATGAAAACTATTGGAAAGAAGGACACTGGCAAATACATGTTTTTTCAAGGGCGATAATGATTTATGACATGTTCTTTATCCGTAGTTCTTGCACTGCAGAACGTGTCCAGCTAACTGTCATGCTGTGTTTCGGACGGTTGGAGAAAATTGAACACATTCACAGCAGCATTCCATCACATCAGCAGCTGCCAAACTGACAGCTTTTATTATGTTAAAGCAACATTAAATTATTTACAGTTTGGCAAATATTCACTGTGCAGACAGAGGGAGATTATTCAAACAATTCCCGTTTATTCTGTGTCGGTTTGAACAAAGATATTGTGACATTTTCCGCTCAAATGTAATATGTACATAGCAGAATATACATATATAAATATATATATTAATTATGATTTTATATAACATGGTGTGCTTTATTTGCTGTATGTGTTGTTTGCTACTGTATGTACATTGAAGTTAAAGAGATGTTTTACATTTTCCATTAAAAATGGAATAATCAAAATTGATGTCTTTCATGCTTTACATTACATGCTCCAATAATATCCATTTAAATACATTAAAAGTTAAGTCATGTTCCTAGATTCACCCAAAAAATTATAAATAAGTCAGAATTACCCTTGTGTTGTGGTTATGCCATATGACCCTTCTTAATCAAATCACAAAAGCAAATCAAAGATCAAATCAGAGATCGCAATCATCATTAAAATGTCAGTGAATAGCGACCAGTTTCAAGCTTGAACACTAGAAAATTAGGTTCTGGTGGTGCCAAAAAAAAACAAAATTATAACTGAACCTTTTGACTCCCCTCATTTACACATACATGCTTGTAGTGTAAACATAGTTTAATAGATAACGTCTGCTCAGTTCTAAAACATCAATAAATGGACTGAAAATTGAGAAATTCATCCAACAGCATCAGAACCACATTTTACTTTACTTTTCTTTTTTTCTCTTTTGTGAGTATGTAATCCAGAGTGAATGTGTGGTAATCAACAAGTTTTTACCCTATTTTTCCAAAATACAGTGCATCCAGAAAGTATTCAACGCATTATTTTCACATTTTATGTTACAGTCTAAAATAGAATAAATGCATTATTTTCCTCACAATTCAACAAACAGTACCCTATAATGACAATGTGAAAGAAGTTTCTTTGAAGTCTTTATTTCATAAATATATGTATAAATCTTTGTTAATTTATAAAATTAAATAGAAAAAAATTAATAAACTAACTAAAAAAAATCTCATAAAAGTATTCACAATGGGTGTCACGGTGGCGCAGTGGGTAGCACGATCGCCTTGCAGCAAGGGGGTCGCTGGGTCAGTTTCTGTGTGGAGTTTGTATGTTCTCCCCGTGTTTGCGTGGGTTTCCTCCGGGTGCTCCAGTTTCCCCCACAGTCCAAAGACATGCACTATAGGTGAATTGAATAAACTAAATTGGCCATAGTGTATGAGTGTGAATGCAAGAGTGTATGGGTGTTTCCCAGTGTTGGGTTGCAGCTGGAAGGGCATCCGCTGCGTAAAACATATGCTGGATAAGTTGGCAGTTCATTCCGCTGTGGCGACCCCTGATTAATAAAGGGACTAAGCTGAAAAGAAAATGAATGAATGAAAGTATTCACAGCCTTTGCTCAATACTTCATTGAAGCAACTTTGGCACCAATTACAGCCTCAAGTCATTTTTAGTATGATGCTACAAGCTTGAACGCTGCTATGGTCGGTTTCTCCCATTCTTCTTTGCAGAACCTCTCAAACTCCATTAGATTGAATGGGGAGCATTACCATATCATTTTCAGATATCTCTAGAGATGTTCAATCAGGTTCAGTCTGGGCTCTTGCTAGGCCACCCCAACACATTCACAGAGGTGTCCTCTAATTACTCTTTTTTTTTTTTTTGTCTTGTCTGTGTGCTTGGGGTTGCTATCCTGTTTAAAAACCAGTCTGAGGTCTAGAACACTGTGAAGCAGGTTTTCATCAAGGATGTGCCTGTACATTGCTGCTGCATTCATCTTTCTCTCAACCCTCCAATCTCCCAGTTTCTGCTGCTGAAAAAACATCCCCACAGCTGATGCTACTCCACCATGATCACTGCAGAGATGGTATTGGCCAGATGATGAACAGTGCCTCATTTTCTCCAGACAAAGAGTTCAATCTCAGTTTCATCAGACCAAAGAATTTTGTTTCTCATGGTCTGAGAGTCCGTCAGGTCTTTTTTGGCAAACTCTAGGTGGGCTGTCATGAAGTTTGGCCACTCTACCATACAGACATGAATGGTGGAGAGCTGGGAGATTGTTGTTCTTCTGGAAGGTTCTCCTCTCCACAGCGAAATGCTGGAGCTCTTTCAGAGTGACCACTGGGTTCTTGCTCACCTCCCTGACTAAAGCTCTTCTCCCCGATTGCTCAGTTTGGCTGGGTAGTCCACTCTAGGAAGAGCCCTGGTGGTTCCAAACTTCTTCCATTGATGGGTAATGAAAGACACTGTGCTCACTAGGACATTTAATGCTGCAGAAAACTTTCTGTATCCCTACCTGGATCTGTGCCTCAATACAATCCTGTCTCTGAGGTCTACAGACAATTCCTTGGACTTCATGGTTCAGTTTCTGCTCTGTAGGGCCTTATATTTACCAATATTGATTGCTATGGCATAGGCTGTGAATACTTATTCATTTATTCATTTTCTTTTCGGCTTAGTCCCTTTATTAATCAGGGGTTGCCACAGCGGATTGAACCACCAACTTATAATAATAATAATAATTCCTTACATTTATATAGCGCTTTTCTAGACACTCAAAGCGCTTTACACATTGGGGGAATCTCCTCATCCACCACCAGTGTGCAGCATCCACTTGGATGACGCGACGGCAGCCATATTGCACCAGACCACACACCAGCTGATTGGTGGAGAGGAGACAGAGTAATGAAGCCAATGATGATATGGGGATGGTTAGGAGGCCATGATGGACACAGGCCAGTGGGCAAATTTGGCCAGGATGACAGGGTTAAACCCCTACGAAGGACATCCTGGGATATTTAATGACCACAGAGAGTCAGGACCTCGGTTTAACGTCTCATCCGAAAGACGGCGCCCACTGAGCAGTATAGAGTCCCCTTCACTATACTGGGGCATTAGGACCCACACAGACCACAGGTTGAGTGCCCCCTGCTGGTCTCACTAACACCAAGCAACCAAGCTTTCCCATATGGTCTCCCATCCAGGTACTCACCGGGCACAGCCCTGCTTAGCTTCAGTGGGCGACCATGTGAAAGTTGAAGAGAGCTAGCTGCCGAACCAGCAACCTTCTTGCTGTGAAGCAACAGCGCTACCCACTGCGCCACCACACTGCCCGTGAATACTTATGTGCATCTAATTTTACAGATTTTTAACAATTTTGCAAAGATTTTAAACAAACTTCCTTCACATTTTCATTATGAGGTATGGTTTGTAGAAAACAATGAATTTAATAAATTTTGGAATAAGGCAAGTAATGTGGTTTTCTATCTGATCAGATTTTAAATTGTGTATTTTATTCCTGTGATAGCAAAGCTGAACTTTCAGCATCAATACTCCAGTCTTCAGTGGTGCATTATCACAAATCATTCTTTTTTGCTGATTTGGTCAAAAACATTCATTATTATTATTATTATTATTATTATTATTATTATTATTATTATTATTAATGAAAATATTTATAATTAATTATTATTAATAATAATCAATTATTATTTTCTGCATAAATAATTTGTGGGAAAGGTGATACCTTAACCCTTCTTTCCAAAAGTTAGCTTTGCCATGACTGGAATAAATTAGACTTTAGAATGTGTAATACTTCACAATATTTCTGTTTCATCAAATAAGCAGATTTGATATTCATAAGGAACTTCTGCAACCTTTTATCTCACATTCCTAACTTTTTCCCCTTGCGCTCACAAGTTTATATCTTGCAATTCTGACATTTCTTCTCAGAATATCAAGTTTAAATCTCACAATCTAGATAAGAATTGTGGAATATAAAATTGAAATGACAAATTCTTAGATTTGAGAGATCAACTATCTATTAAAAGACTATAAACAGCAATTTTGTGAAATAAATCACAATTCTACAAGAAACTGCACAAAATGATGAAAGAATGCCTATAAACCCATAACATAACATACACCTCAGCTACAAGAAAATAATAATTAATTGAAAGAAAAAAAATCTGAATTGTGAGACAAGAGTACAGTGCTCGGCATATACGAGTACACCCCTCAAAATCTCCCTTTTAAATGAATATTTTCTATAGGATGCTTTACAATAATATATTAGTGCATTATACATTAGATTAGTCAGTACTGAAGCCAAATCTGGAGCTAATCTAACAAAATAACTTACGATAAAGGTCCAAAAATTTGTATCCCAAATGTATATATTAGGGAAAAATCTTAAAGAAAAAAGAAAAAAAAATGAAGAGAAACAAAATATAAAAAAATTTGTTGGAATTTTGTAGATTTTTTTTTTTTTTTTTTTGCAATATTTTGTATTAATTTAAATGTATTTTGTTTCCATTTCTAAAGATGTTCTGTCACTAAAATACTATTTTAATAAATATATCTGTTTAATAAATCTGTTTTGTTCAAATGCACCAACACATGTTACCTATATTTACTGAGAAAGGGATAAGTGTACTCATTTATGCTGAGCACTTTATAATAATAATAAAAAAATTACCTTATTAAATGTTTTCTGTTTGGCATGGGATGAAACCAGGCCTCCATGTAAGTGAATACAGCTGCGGGTCTAGCTGTGCTCTGCCGTGTCCATCAGCTGCTGGAGGTCGGGACTCTCCTCCAGGAGCCTCAAACTCAGAAAAACAGGTTGAGTTTGAGAAGCCGAGGGGCTCTGCAGCTCCTCATAAGGGTCTCTCCTCAGAGTAAGACCCTGATTCTCCGCCTTCAGCCGCTGGTTTTCCTCCAGCAAGCTCTTGTTGTCCATAAGTAGGACAAGCACCAGCCTCCACAGGTCAGCGATGGCTGTGCTCTGCTCCTCCAGCCGGGTCTTGTCATCTTTGGCAGTCTTGCAGCCCAGGACTGAGGAGGAGGGTCTGGCAGGGCTTACCTGGAGGTCTCCTTTGAGTTGAGTCTGTCTGCAGCTCATCTTGATCAGTCTCTGCTGCTGGAGGTGTCTGTCTCTCTGGAGCTCCAAAGACAGGCGTACCTGAATCACCACAGAAACACAACAGCGCTCAAAATGACTTTACTGGAGTTTGTGCTGTACATCAGAGAACAAGTGTTGTTTTTTCTCTAGTTGTAGATTAAAAGTACACAGAAGTGTGGTATTTAAGTTTTGTACAGTATACAGGTGATTCTGGAATTGCGGAGAGATAAGAGATAAACCTTCAATTATTTTTCAAAAACAAACAACTTTATGGTGATAACACAAATTATATCAAGTTATCTCTAAAAAAAAATAATGTTTGTGTATTTAGGGACATTTGGTCTTAGGCCTACACAATATATCATTTCAGCATCGATATTGCCATGTGATCATTCGCCAATAGTCACATTGTGAGTATACGCAATGTTGAGTCTGAATTATAATTGATCACTTTGCAAGTGTTTTTTTAAAGGGCCTGAGACTGTGGGATGATTTTAAAAGTGTTCAGGCCTAAGAAATTGTACCATTTGTACACAAATGAATACTTTGACAAATGACAAATGAATAACGATTAATTTTATTGAATTGTTTATAAAACGAAGACTATGCAGTATTATTTTACGTTTGATTATTCAATTACTGTATATGTGAATACAGTTCGACTTCTCGGAAAACAATAAAACACTGTTTTTTTCATTTGTATATTTTCTTCATTGAATTTATCTATGCTTGTAGATTGTTTTCCATATTTTATGCACTCTCCTACAGAATCATCCCAATCAATCTAAAATTGCAAATTCTTTCCAAATAGTTATTCAATTCATCTAGTGAAATTATATTCATATCGCAATATATATCTTTCCAATATCGATTTTTCCAATATCATGCAGCCCTGTTTAGTCTTATTAAAGACTCCTGCTATAGCTATTTGTGACCGTTGTTCTGTCGATTTGTCCTACCTTGTCAGATTGTCCAATCTCCCATTCAAAAAGCAGGTAAGCACATTTTGATGACGCAATATGCTACCCATCAGATTTTGCTACCAGTGTAAATTTGAATGTAGAGTAGTGTGATATGAAGCTGTAATATCGCCCTAACCTACCTAATCCCTAACCCCAACCTCAGAACCATTCAAATAGTGTTGGTAGCATAATCTGATGGGTAGGGTAAAATGTCAGGACGCCGTCTCCACCTCCTAAATCATACATTCACCTTCAATTATCATAAAATAATTACATCTAATTTTCATCTTTTTGTTTGTGTTTACTCTAAGTAAAAATTTTTTTTTTAAAAACACTTGCACGAAACATCTATTTTTTGTATAATTTGTCACTTCAGTGATTTAAAAAAACATTGTGTCTGTCCCTACGTTTTGGTCATTTCTGTTACATCGGTTATTAAAAGGTAGATTAATCTGTAAAGCACTGGTATAAAAAGCTTGTGACTTGCTCCAAGGGATGTCACTTCCTGTAGCAGGAATCTCTGAATGGCATTGATGCATGCCATTATTCTTCTCTCATTCATTTGTACAAAATATTTAGGACACACCAATAATAGATTAGTTGTTTGTCAACTGTTACTGCAATATTTCAGTGAATTACTCATTCATTCATTTTCTTTTCGGCTTAGTCCCTTTAGTGAATTACTCATTCGCTTTAAAAAAAAAATAAAAATAAAGTTGTGTTTTAGACATGTGGTATCTGGTTTGAGGTTAGCATCTTGAGCTAAAGCACAAAACTGTAAAAACTGTCAACTCTGTTACTGTCAGCTCTGCTAGTAGTTTACTATTCCTATTCCTGTTTAAACTAAATTCATAAGCATTCCTTATTTAAACATCGCAGAGAGAGCTTGCACGGGATATTTGAGCAGTACACTCATCTGAAGGTTATGACATGCAAATGAAGTCTTGTTTCTAACTGTAAAACTCAATTATAACTAATTATTATGTCCACTTATACTGTCTGACTTGTATTCAATCGCTTATGCCTTAGAAGGTAAACAATGGAGAACTTGTGTTGTCTGTAGCTGTCTTATTGTGCTGCATCTGTGGACTGTGATCTGAAAGTGAAAACATCTTATTCCTCCTGTCTGTGTTTTTAATATTGAACAAACAACAGAAAACTGAATACCACAGCTCAATAATGGTTAACCTTTCTTTAATTGATACAGTGAAGATTATATATACAGTGTTTTATTTGATTATATGAATCAGTTTCTGGCGACACAGTGGCTCAGTGGTTAGCACTGTCGCCTCACAGCAAAAAGGTCGCTGGTTCGAGTCCCGGCTGGGCCAGTTGGCATTTTTGTGTGGAATTTGCATGTTCGCGTTGGTTTCCTTCGGGTGCTCCGGTTTCCCCCACAGTCCCAACACTTGCACTATAGGTGAATTGGGTAAGCTAAATTGGCTCTAATGTATGTGTGTGAATGAGAGTGTAAGGGTGTTTCCCAGTGATGGGTTGCAGCTGGAAGGGCATCCACTGCGTAAAACATATGCTGGATATATTGGCGGTTCATTCCGCTGTGGCGACCACTGATTAATAAAGGGACTAAGCCAAAAAGAAAATGAATGAATGAATGAATGAATCAGCTTCTGGTGACACGGTGGCTCAATGGTTAGCACTGTCGCCTCACAGCAAGAAGGTCGTTGGTTTAAGTGCCGGCTGGACCAGTTGGCATTTCTGTGTGAAGTTTGAATGTTTTCCCCGTGTTGGCCTCCGGGTGCTCCGGTTCCCCCACAGTCCAAAGACATGCAGTATAGGTGAACTGAATAAACTAAATTGGCCGTAGTCTATGTGTGTGAATGAGTGTGTATGGGTGTTTCCCGGTACTGGGTTGCAGCTGGAAGGGCATCCGCTGATACTAAGCCAAAAAAAAATATGAATGAATTAGTTTCTGTATCTTAAAACTACTGTTAGATATCTGAAAAGCACTGTTTATTTGATTCATTTTTGCTTTTGCTTCCAGAGGTCTTACTTTCTTTTTATTTGACAGTGTAATTTTTTTTTACTAAATACTTCATATATCGAATCGTATCGAAGCGTTGACCCTAAAATCAAACCGTGAGCAATCTGTATTGTTGCACCCCAACTGTAGACAACAATTAACAACAAAATCAAATGTTCCATATTGCACAATTTTAAATTAATAATGGATTGAGTTTACTGTAAATTGTACATTTGTTGTATATTATTCAAGTTTGAGGAAAATTAATAGCAATACTTGAAATGTACCTGCAATTCTGGAATGAGTCATGAATTCAGGAGAGGTGGATTAATGTACACGAGCCTTATGTTTTACTTGGTATTATGACATTTTAAAGAGTGTTGAAAACAGTAGCCACTGACAGTAGTGTAAAAAAATACTATGGTTACTGGTTTGTGTTTAACAGGAGCAAGAAACTGAAACAGGTTTGAAATTCACAAGGTGAGTAAAAGAGGACAGAAGTTTTATTTTTGTGTGAACTATACCTTTAATTTAAAATAGCTTTTTATCCATCCATACACACTCATACACTACGACAATTTAGTTTATTCAATTCACCTATAGCGCATGTCTTTGGACTGTGGAAACCGGAGCACTCGGAGGAAACCCATGCAAACACGGGGAGAACATGCAAACTCCACACAGAAATGCCAACTGACCCAGCCGGGACTCGAACCAGCAACCTTCTTGCTGTGAGGCGACAGTGCTAACCACTGAACCACCGTGTCATCCCTCAAGCAATAATAATAATAAATAAAACAAAATCATCTTGAAATAATTCTTGTTAAATGTGATCATCAAAAATGACCAAAAGAACCAGTACATCTTTGCACTTCAAATGTGCACTAAATAGTTCAACATGGGACATATTTAACACACTTTTATAGTGCTCAGCATAAATTATACACCCCATTTTGAAAATGAATATTTTTATCCATTTCTCAGTGAATATAGGTCATATATTTTGGCGCATTTGAACAAAACAGATTTATTCAACAGATATATTTATTAAAATAATATTTTAGTCACCAAACATCTTTAGAAATAGAAAGATAATACATTTAAATTAAATTCATGGGAAATATTAGTAAAAAAAAATACAAACAACAAAATTTCAACAAACTTTTATATATTTTTTGCTTCCTTTGATTTTTTTTTCTTTTTAAGAATTTTGATTTCATATTTAATATGCATCTAATACGTATCTAATATATACAGTATCCAAGACATATCTATATTTAATATATATCTAACATATAAATTTGGGCTACTAATTTTTGGACTGTTATTGTAAGTTATTTTGATAGATCAGCTCCCGATTTGGCTTCAGTACTGACTAATGTATATGCACAGATATAATATTGTAAAGCATCCTGTGGAAAATATTAATTTAAATGAGAGATTTGTGAGGGGTGTCCTCATTTATTCTGAGCACTGTATTTTCATACACAAATCCATTCTTTACATTTTATTCTAATATTAGTACAAACAATGAGGAAAAAATCATCTAGGTTTATTTATAAAGATTTGTGTGATATATTCAACTATTTTCATAATTGAACTAAACACATTTTGAGCCTCTTCCTAATCAACAGACCTGAATCAACTCAGACTCCAAGACCAGAAACAAACACTTTTGTTGTGAACAGTGTTGTCTAGTCTATGAGACAGACAGAAACGGTAGACCACTGGCATGAAGACACACCTGCCATCACAAACACCTCTTACCTGTTGACTCTGTGTCATTGACGAAGCTTCTTTCAACAGCTCTGAGGAGAGAAAGAAACAGACTCACTGACTCTTTTTGTTTTTTATTGACTGTTTTACAACCTCTAGCTATGTGTGGATAGTTTGAGGTGGGAGAATAAAGCGGGATTCATTCCTGTACCTGCTGCTTCATGATGGCACTCGATCGCCTCCTCGTATTTTCCCTTCACCACCAACTGATCTGCCTTTCGGCCGTAATGATGAGCCTGTAGGAAAGAAAGCATGCTCCCTATATTGTTTACCATGGTACTTTGAATATTCGGTCTAAAATGACAAGTATAACTTCAAAACAACATTAGCACTATCTATTTGACTGTGAACAATGTTATGCTTTGATAGTCATTGGCTGCTAATATGATTCCACTATTTAGAGTTTGTAAAAAATACTTTTCTGAAATTATATTATTAAGGAGAATGTCCGAATGTGTGAATATAAAACCAACTTTACCTCAATAGAAAATACTACAACCCAGATACAATTGTGGAAATATTTAACAGTGAGTCTATTAAGGTATCCATTGTCACCTGTGCTAATTTAGTAGTTTTTTTTTATTAACATTTAGTATAACATCTATTAATAATTAGCCTTATTTTATATTATATTAATCTGATTCATATATTAATGTACAAGTTTCAGTATTATTTTAACACTTTAAGTTAAACCAGGAATATCTCTTCAAATCTTCATATGCATTTGGCCCCGTGGAAATTTAGTACCAGCTTTATTAAACGTGTGACTTAGTTCTTATTTTATACATTTTCTTTTTTCATTTTAAATTCATAGAAAAGTTTTAGTATTATGCTGTATTTTTGTAATATTTTTTACTGAAATCATTTGAGTTAAACACTTTTTACTTAAGTAGTTTAAGAAATGTAGTTATTTTTATATATATATATAGCTAACGTTACAGTATAGGTTAAGTAAATTAAATCTGATTTGACCTAAATAAAGGACTGACCCGAGGGTTTAATTCAATTAAATGATTTTAACTGACAAATTAACGTTAATCACGTTAAACACAACATACTCAACATAGTTTAAATACGTAAAGCCACAACATAAAGAACGCGTTTTATTTGTATTATCGTCAGCAACTACAAGTTGACAGAACATTTTATGCAAGTCAAAATATCACTTACACGATTTAGAGGGCTGTCAACTACTTCCATTTCTATTTCTGACAACAGTTTCGTCGTTTTACAGCGGTTACTTACTTATTTCCACTCAGGACAAACCATAAACACGCCTGAACACCTTGCGCAACTTCGCGAGCGTCGTGTTTGTTTGTAGTAACGTGACACGTGCTGGAGAGCGGAAGTCTAAATACACGGTGTATGACGACACCTGCTGGACAACGCATGCGTAACATCAATATCTCACCACAAAAACAAACAACAAAAAACGTGGTTAATTTAGTTAAACCATAGTAACCACAAATTCACCATACAGTTGTTTCACTAAACAATAGCTTTATATCCATAGTATTTGTACTTTAATTTACTTTTTAATCATTTTTTTAGAGGGAAGACAGCAGAGTATCTCAACAGAAGCAGATTTTATTTACAAAAAAAAAAGTTAACCCACAGTCTACATAAGTGTTTGACACATAAACAGGACAAACGTAAGAACTGAGAACTGATCAATCTATTTACTTGAGACCTCATTCTATTGTAGCAGTGCTGGATAAGTAACAAACGTAGGCTAATCTGGATTATGTAATCATATTCCAAAAATTAAAGGGATAGTTCACCAAATAATTGAAAATGTACTCACTTTTACTTAACCCCGGTTGTTCCATATTATTATAGTTGTCTTTACTCTGTTCAACACTAAAGAAAATATTTTGAAGAAAGCTGGAAAACTGTAACCATTGACATCCATAGTAGGAAAAACAAATACTATGGAAGTTAATGGTTACAAGATATCCAATTTTCTTCAAAATATATTCTTTAGCGTTCAGCGAAGTAAAGAAACGTATAAAGGTTTTCAACTTTCATTTTTGGGTGAACTATCCCTTTAAGCGCAAGTAATTGTAAATTGTAACATTTTAAAATACTTAAAATAAGATTACAGTTACTTTTTTTATTGATTACAGGATTACATATTACGGTTTATGCATGCAACATGTCTTCTTCATATCTAGTGGCATTCACTGGAATGAAAAAGTTAACAAAAAATATTCAAAACCTGGAAGACTTTGGCCAATGCAATATCATTTTCATGTTAATTAACTAAATCTACACTTTTTTTGTCAGAAAGAACCCCTATAATCTAAACATTTACTTTAAAACAATTGTCAGAGTAACTGGCGGTTCATTCTGTTGTGGTGACCTCTGATAAAGCAGAGAATAAGCTGAAGGAAAGTGAATGAATCCAGATTATGTTAGCTATACAGTTTTTATTATGTAATCTACAGCATATTGTAGCGATTGTCAGGTGCCACGGTAATTAATTTGTTTTGCCTATATATGGTTTTTGGACTCTCTAAGTGCAGGTAGCTGTTTAATTGCATTTTATAAAACACAAAAGACCACCGTTTCATCTAAAGACCCTTTTTTAATGTTTTGCTTAGGACAAATGGGTATATTGAATGAGGTGTGAGTGAGCAAATGAACCAGCCAAGCCTCAATGAAATACATGCCTCAGCCTATATTTTTGTGAAACATAAAACACATTGCAGCGGCACGGTGGTGCAGTGGGTAGCGCTGTCACCTCATAGCAAGAAGGTCGCTGGTTTGAGCCTCGGCTGGGTCAGTTGGCATTTCTGTGTGGAGTTTGCATGTTCTCCCCGTGTTCGCGGTGCTCCGGTTTGCCCCAGAAGTTCAAAGACATGCACTATAGGTGAATTGGGTAAGCTAAGTTGTCCGTAGTGTGTGTGAATGGGTGTGTATGGGTGTTTCCCAGTGATGGGTTGCAGCTGAAAGGGCATCAGCTGCGTAAAACATATGCTGGATAAGTTGGCGGTTCATTCTGCTATGGCGACTCCATTTTAATAAAGGGACTAAGCAGAAAAGAAAATGAATGAATGAATGAAAATACATTGCTCCAGGTACGTTTCGTTGCACATTTCAGATAACAAATCCACTAGAGGGCGCTTTCTACGTTTTTTTGCAAATCTGAAATGTGTTACTTAGGTTACGTTTTGTTGTATGTTCCAGAAACACTGTCTTCTTGTTCACGTACAGAAGGCAAAGCTTGATATAGATCCCCTATAGAATCACTGACCTAAACCCTTCACTAAACCAAACCAATAGTGATTTCAAAAGCAAACATAAAAGAAAAGTACACTGCTATAGTTTTATTTTGATTTTACATTGATCTCTTTTATGGAACCATTCTTTCCAAAAAAGGAACTCAAACCCGAACACTCTGCATCACAAGTACAACACTGTAGAAAGTGAACTGCAAGGAAGATTAACTACATCTGTAAAGTTGTCCATATGAAGAAAGACAGGTGAGGCAAACATATTTGATTACAATTCATAAACACTGTTAAGTTGTTTTGTGGTATTTATGTGGTGTTATGCAAATAAATGCGTGAAAATATTTTTTGTTGTTGTTAATAATATGTCCCTGTGAATATCATTAGTGTGAAAAGGAACAAAAATTGATGGCATCATACTGCCTCATAGTGTTCATTTTATCTAGAAATTGCAGTTAAATGTATGCTGAAGTAAGTTTTTGAGGCTTCAACAATATATTTCTAGTGTATTTTCAATGAATCTTCTCTTTAAATGCATGGCTAAATGAGAAACCAAACAAGGCACAGGTGAACATAATCAGTTTCCCAATGAGAAACCTTAGAAATGAACTGAAAGACAGTGGAACGGAAGGAAACACAACACAAAGAGTCCACAAACACAACATAACCATAACAATGGTTTAACAAATTAAATAAATCCCACTATTTACTGAGGTAATTTTTCTCTCTAGTCCTTTTTTATCGGATATTTGTATCATTGATTTTGCAATCGAGTGTTTGTAATGCACTCCTGTTGGCTGATGTGGCTGTTTTATTGAATATGTAGGTCCAGCATTTGCACATTGGGGGTGGATGTTTAGTCTTTGACAATTAAAAGAATAATTTCTGAAATGCTGAGCAATACCTGCTGAACAGTTATACATATAAGTAAGACATAACATTAACAACATCATCACATTCATTCAAATGCCATCATTTACGTGACGATGTTCAAATACGCACCGACTTCACCCAGATGAAGCGCATAAAGGCGAAGTCGACAGTGGTATTTCAGCTGGTCCATGTTGATTTTCCATCTAATGATCCTCTCCATGCTGCCGCTTTCTGTCTTTGTTTCTGGGTGATGACATGGGCAATACCATCAAACTATAGGGCCTCGGTCATCCATCTTCCTGCTCTTTCCTCCTACGCACGGGCAATTTTGCGTGATGGGGGTTCACTGATCCCTGTGGAAAAAAAAACTGGGAGCTTCTTATCCAGGAATACTTAGCTTGGGTTATTTTTGCATGCTTATGTCTGCTTCTTATTATAAATCAGGTTGTTAGAGATTACTGTAACATTACATTTAAGAGTAATATTGATAATAAGGATAATATATGATAAGCATTATATATATTCAGCTATGGAAAAACTGAAGAGACCACATGAAAATTCTCAGTATTTACTGGGTTTGGATGTGGGTTTGAGTCAAATGTTGATATTTCTTTTATTCTGTAAGGGTCTGGTAATATTATTAATACTGGTAATATTTCTTACAAATTTAAAATTAAATATTGTCATTTGGAGCATGTTTTAGAACATTATAATCGGTCAGTATAACAAATGTTTTAATTTGTTGTGATTGCAAATCAGGGGTTTCCACCAGATATTGATTTCTTAACTCTAAAACATTATGTATAACATTATTATAAACATGTTTGAAAAATGCTCTGACAATATTTTTATTTTACATTTGGATGAAATGTCATCAGTAATTTACAGAATAAAACAAAAAAATATGTTTTACTCAAACACATATTAAGTACCAATTCTATATGTAAAACTAAAATAAAAAAAGCTACTTAAATATAAAAAATTAAAGGACAAAATCTTATAAAAATGACTAAAATACAACTAAAATGAAAACGGGCAATCTAAATCTAGTTTAAAATATATTTAAAAAATAAAAATAAAAACTAAATACCAAAATAACTAATATAGAGATATTTACATTTACATATATATTATTTATATACATATCTACACTTCTATCATTTATTATTATCATTATTGTTGTTATTATTAGTAGTAGTAGTAGTAGTTGTTGTTGTTATATAAACATTAATTTAATTGTTATTATATTTTGATTTGCCCTGTTTTCTTATTTTTTATACCTTTTATTTTTATTTAGTTTATTTTTAACAATACAGAACAATAATTTAACAAGAAAAAAAAGAAAAAGAAAAAAAAACATGCAGACATATATCATTATATACATACACATATCGATATGCACATACATAATTACCTATATATACACACATAAACTTGCATGTAGAAAGAGAAAAAAAAAAAAGCCAAACGCATAAGATTGCAATATCTCTTTCAATTACCTTTTACTTAAACGGGGATGTCTTTATATTCCCTATATATCAACCATTTTTCCCAAACCTTCCTGAAAGATTTGCCCTATTTTCATTTGAATATAGCAATGTTAATGTAAGCTAAAGTTTATCATATAAGCAAGTATTCGTGAACAACATTCACTCTGCCATACTTTATGTAGCTTAACTTGAACAAAACACAATAAATAATGCCCAGTAAACAACTACTGACTCTGGTGTACAGTTGTGACATGAGTACAGTTTAACACGAGTCTAATAATATACATACTGATTCATTTGCTATTTGTTAATAACACAGTGAGTCTCTCGGATTAAACAATCACTGAGCTGCTGAATCATCCGGAGCTCTCTGTGCTCAAACATCAGCTAGAGATCATGAGAGCACATTGTTAGTCTTAAAGTGAACAATTAATAATTGCAGGTAAATCCACTGATAAATAAAATTTAATTGTTTTTTTATAATCTTTAATCAAATTTAACCATTTGTTTCTGCTCTGGAATAGCAGTCCTTCTCTTATGACATCAGTTTGACAGTGTAGGTAAAAAATGCTTAGCCACGCCCCTCCAACCGTTCCATTTCGTTTCAGTTGGAAATATATCATCATGCTTAAATAAAAGTCCTCCAAAACACCCCAAAGTGTCTATGTGGTTGCGGACGAAATTGAGGAACACTATTCTCTATGGACGCGCCGGCCCTGGTCCTTGGCAGTTAGGCGCCCATCTAGCGCAAGCATTGGGCCTAGGGAATGCCATGACATTGCAGCCTAAACCATCACTGATCCACCCCCATGCTTCACTCTGGGCATGCAACAGTCTGGGTGGTACACTTCTTTGGGGTTTCTCCACACCGTAACTCTCCCGGCTGTGAAAAAGACAGTGAAGGTCTCATCAGTCAACAATACATGTTTCAGATTGCCCACAGACCAAGATTTTCGCTGCTGGCACCATTGGAACTGAAGTTTGGCATTGGCATATATGACCAAAGGTTTGGCTATAGCAGCCTGGCCATATATTTTGACCCTGTGGAGTTCCCGACGAACGGTTTTGGTGGAAACAGATTTGAGGTGCACATTTAATTCTGCTGTGAATTGGGCAGCTGTGGTTTTATGTTTTTTGGATACAATCTGAGTTAGCAACTGAACATCCCTTTCAGACAGCCTCCTCTTGCGTCCACAGTTAATCCTGTTAGATGTGGTTTGTCCTTCTTGGAGATACCTTCACTACTCTGGATACCGTGGCTCTTGATACATCACAAAGACTTGCTGTCTTGGTCACAGATGCACCAGTGAGACGCGCACCAACAATCCTCTTTTAATTATGTCAACTATAATGTAGTGTGCATTGCAATATTTTACAATATATTTTATATTACTCTGCTAATTAAACCTTTACAATCAGCTCTTACTTGTGAAATGTGCAATCAATGAAGACTGACCAATAAACATGCCGTCTCTAAGCACCGCTTGGGTGTCATTTTCAGTGGGTGACGAAATACACAAATCAGGCACTTAGATACCCTAATACAACTGCAGTAAAAGTAATAAGTCCTCTTTTTCAATATTACTTGTTTCAAAAGTACTTGATTTTTTATGTAATTAAGTAATAAATGTAAAAGCTCTTACTGACGAATGTTTATTTTGGAAGAAAATGTATATTACCAAAACTTCATTGAATCATTTAGTGGATACTCACTCTGAATGTATCATTTGAATTGGTGACTTATTTACTGGAGGAGCAGCGTGGGTTCCATTTGGAGGGGCTCATCCCTATGCCCTAATCCATTTGAAA
This sequence comes from Danio jaintianensis, assembly GCA_903798115.1. Lineage (NCBI taxonomy): Eukaryota > Metazoa > Chordata > Actinopteri > Cypriniformes > Danionidae > Danio > Danio jaintianensis. Next base: position 1,056,916 of record CAIGQV010017386.1, on the reverse strand, counting down.
GGTCCCTCTGAAGGGATTAGAGCATAAGGATGAGCCCTTCTGAATTGAGTGCAGTGTGTAACACCAAACAACTTCTCTGCTCAAAGAATGATGGCCTGAATTGTTCATTAGTTGTATTTATCATAATCTTTCATTCCAAAGGGAACTGGGAAGTGGCCAGTTTTGAAAACTTTGGTTTGGAACGACACTTCAATATAGTGGTCATGTTTTTTTTCACTCCAAAGTGCCCTACAGAGGGTGATATAATTGCTGCGTCCCAATTCGCATACTATCCGTCCTAAATAGTATTCAAAAATAGAATTGGTATGTCCCAAACCGTAGTATCTTGAGAAGAGTATGCCCCGAATGGTTCCCGAATGATGTACTATTTCCAGTAGAAATTCAAAGTGTAGAGCCATCTGGTACTCTAACCGGTAATATTGCCCACAATACATTGCACGTTAGACGTGAATTCGAATAGAACTACAAACTTGGGTAAAAAGTGTAAACAAACTACAAACATGGCAGACGCCATGACCAACCGTCAAGTAGAGAGACTTTGGCAAAGGTGTTTGAATGACTATTCATTAAAATCTAGCCAATGGGAAAATATTTCATCATCTGCAACAACAATATGAACTTCTATAAAGACGTGTTTGAACATTAATTTCTGAATGCATAATTATCCAAAGACCTGAGGAGATTTCTCTGCATGAAATACTTGTAAATGGCAGATTAACCTGCTGCTGCTTCTCCAATAAGGCAGGAAATTAAATATGGATATAAGAAATGTGGACGATGTGTCGAGATGATTGATGGGACATAACTAAGCAACACAACGGTCTGATAATGAGGAAGTAGCATGTCCCAAGCCTGCGTTCTCTTCTGTTACACAATCAAAAGTATGTACTTCGTCTTCTCAAAAAAGTACATATTTTTAGGACGTAGTACAAGTATGCAAATTGGGATGCAGACAGTTTTGAATCAGTGAATCATTTACTGGAGACTCATTCTGAATGGATCATTTCATTCGGTGAATTGCTGACTTATGAACAGATGTAAGTCCAAATCACATGTTAATTGTTCAGTGTTAAGTTCAGTGAATTAATTAAACTTTAATTGTAACTTTGTCACAAATTAAATGACACTATCTCATCCCTAAACAGGAGACAACTTCTCTTCTTCAAAATAACCTTTACTTTAGCTTCATTCAGCAAATGTAGTGAAGTAAAAGTAAAAGTTTCCTAAAATGAATATACTCCAATAAAGTATGCTTAAAATATGTACGTAAGTACAGTAGTGAAGTAAAAAATACTTAGTTACTATCCAGCACTAGTCATTTTGTGTGTAAACGTATATTTTTGACCAGCGTTTTCCACTCTTTATGGCATTTCTAGCACAGGTTTTAGTAAGCAAATATTCCCTCAGTAATCACCTAAGCTTTCTCTGTTTTGTTGTACATGATTAAATCTGTAGGAAGTCTGTCTGAAATCAGCTTAATGAGGGGACTTTGTGCACAAATGCTGCCTCCAGAGTCTCTGCCTGATTGGGCAGTGAGGCAACAAGTCATCAGCGTAAGCTTTCAGATGCAGCCACACTACATCTACATTTAACATTTACACTCTGCTCCATGACAATGAAACTGACTGAACTGAACTGAATACTTGTCATTTTTTGGTAATTTCAGAACTATTTTCTGGTATTTTTGAAAAGGTCCTGTCCATACATGATCTCTTAATAGTAATTTACCAATAATTTACAGTAAACACTATATGTGTGAAGGCAGAGTAGATTTAATTAATATTTTGAACTTATTTGTATATTTTCTGGTTTCAGTTTAATTAAGCCGTTGCTCTGAAGCTTCATCTTCATTATCATCATCTTCATAATCATCATCATTCATTTTCTTTTCGGCTTAGTCCCTTTATTAATCAGGGGTCGCCACAGCGGAATGAACCGCCAACTTATCCAGCAAAAGTTTTACACAGCGGATGCCCTTCCAGCTGCAACCCAACACTGGGAAACAATTTACGGCCAATTTAGCTTATTCAATTCACCTATAGCGCATGTCTTTGGACTGTGGGGGAAACCGGAGCACTTAGAGGAAACCCACGCCAACACGGGGAGAACATGCAAACTCCACACAGAAATGACAACTGACCCAGCCAGGGCTCGAACCAGCGACCTTCTTGCTGTGAGGCGATTGTGCTACCTACTGCGCCACCGTGATGCCCATCATTATCATCATCATATTCATAATTTTCTTCATAATCATCATCTTTATCATAATTATCATCATCCTCATCTTCATCACCATCATCATCTTCATAATCATCATTATCATATTCATCACCATTTTCTTCATCATCATCATTACCTTCTTCGTCATCATCATCCTCATCATCACCTTTATCTTCATCATCACCATCATCACCTTCATCACCATCTTCTTCATCTTCATCATTACCATCATCCTCATATTCTTCATCATCATCTTCTTCATCACCTTCATTAACTTTATAGTCATCATCACCATCATCTTTATCTTCTTCATCATGGTCATAATCATGATTTTCATCATCGTAATCATTATCATCACCTTCAACATCATCTTCTTCATCCTCATTATCATCACATTCATCAACTTCATAATCATCTTCATCTTCATCAGCATCATCTTTTTCTTCATCATAGTCATAATCATGATTTTCATCATCTCTATCATAATCCTCATCTTCATTATCACCTTCATTATAATTATCGTCTCCATCATCACCATCTTCATCATTATCATCTTCATTTTCCTCATCATCATCATTCTTGATGACCTCTGACTTCTTCATCATCAACTTCATCATCATCTTCTTCCTCATCATCATCGTCTTCCTCACCATCATTATCTTCTTCATCATCATTATCATCATCAACACCATCCTCATCATCTTCCTCATCATCATCAGTTTTAAACCACGCCTCCAGAAAGAGAAGCTTCAGATGTACTGCAGGAGGCTCTGAGTGGCCCAATCCAAAACCTCCCTAAATCTCCCTCATTTCCATAGCGGACCCAATGAAGAGGCGGCGAGGAGGAGGAACAACAGCTTTGTCCACTTTCTGCTTGGATTCTGAATGAACAGAGGAGCATTTTTGAAGCTCCTCTTGGAGATGTAGAGGACTGTACGTGTTCAAACCTGCGGCAGTTCCTTTGGCCTCACAGAAGAAGAAGAAGAAGAAGAAGAAGAAGAAGAAGAAGAAAGAGCTGAAGCAGTAGAAAGAGCTGATCGCTGATGTTTCTGCTCATCAAAAAACACACCTCGTCAGCAGACAGAAGCCGACGCTGATGGTAAGTGTTCAACTCACAACTCAACTGACCGGTGCTTTACTGGAGTCCCAGTGAGGCTCAAAATTAGCTTTACTGAAAATCTGGATGAGCACAGGGGTAAAAATATTCCTCTTTTGCAAAGTTTTGGGTTCCGTTTGAAAAAGAAATGTATACTTTATACTTTTTTCTGCTAGAGTACATTCATAAGAAAATTGCAAGGCATTTAAAACAAGTAAAAAATATTTCTGTTTTTAAATAATCACTCTTTTTATAACTTTACATAATACTAAAAATACAAAAAATATACTGCTTCAAAGAGCTACGTTAATGTTTTGTGTTTTTCTATTATAACTAATGTAGTTAACTAATGCTAAACTGTTAGCTTTATTGTATTTCAGTGTTTATACAAATAAAATGAAATAAGCTGAAGGAAAGAGAAAGGGAGAGAAAAATAAAAATGGCCTAAGAAAACTACAGAATTACTAAAACGTTAACTAAAAAAGTTAAATTAGTTTTTATTTAGTATTTATTTAGTAAAATAAATAAATAATGCTTTACATTATTGTAAAAAATCATATATTTTTATCACCTTCCTCAATATTTTTTATATCTTCTTCATCTATTTGAAAAAATGAGGAGTAAGATCAACTTATTTTGTTTTCAGATTTTTAATAACTGGAAAAAACATATTCATTTATTTATCTATGTTATATCTATGTGTTTTTATATATACTGACATATTGTCTTGTCTGCAAATAAATGCTCTAAAAATTACATTAAACACATTATCAGTAGTTCATAAAATACAACAGAATTGATCATTTTACTCAAAAACATATTAATTAATGACAAATCCAGAGAACCCATAATAACTTTAAAGAGGTCCTAAATTATTTCCAAAACCATAAACATCCTTTATTTTTGAAATAATCCATCACAACCATTTTCCACACCGATAAGAATTGGATCTCATGTGCAAATTATATTACAATTAGCATATTACAAACGATTTAGTAATAGCTACTGATCTTTACTGGGAAATCTAAACTAAACTTAACTCTAAAGAAAAAGCTAGAAAGTGTCAGAGTGAAAACAACCTGACAACATAAATGAACACTTAACGAAAATTCAGATTAATTCTCTGACTAACAGATTATATTTAATGACTCAAAAGAAGCCTCAGATGGGTGTGTGAGGAGGCCTGAAGGGGAAATTCATCAGAAAGCTGCATTTCTCAGAGGCGTGTTGTGTTATACAAGAGGAATAATGAGATTTGGAGAAATCACAGAGTGACGTTTGATTAATCGTCGTGTGCAGGGGTCAGAAAACCCCCACGCAACACCAAAGCCAACGCAAACAAAATGGGCTGTGAACCCGTCCCAACATGGCGCTGTGTGGGCGAAAGAGGCACAGGGGGCATCAGGGGGGCACAATGAGAGGGGGGGGCACCAAACACCCTGTCCAAATTATCTACCATCTGCTATGAGCAATATATACCTTATTTGAAAATATAATGCGCTATAATGATCAGTTATCTTGGTCGTATACATTATTTGTTATAATAGTTTCAACTATTATATATTGTTTCCTTTTTAGATTTTTTTGTTTTTATTTTAGTTAGCAATTTAGCTTTTTTTTATTAATTTATTGTTTTTGTTTTGTTTTATTATTAACAAATACTTGGCAACTACCCGAAATACAATAAAGCTTTTTAAAAATTTATTAGAATTATTTGATTTCTTTTTATTTTATTTCATATTTTAATAGATTTTATTTTAACTAAATCAAATTTACAAATACTGAAATACAATAAAGCTAACAGTTTAGCATTTCTTTATTTTATTTTATAATATTAACAAATATGCAGCAACTACACAAAATACAATAAAGCAAACTTTTTTATTTATTAGATTTAACTACATTAGTTAACATGAAAAACATTAACAAATGCAGCTTTTCACTTACTCATTTTAATAATAAAATAATAAATAATAATAATAAATATTTGTTAATATTTTAGTAATTCTGTAGTTTTTTGCTGTTAAATTATTTTTAAATTTTCTTTTATTTTCACTTTCCCTTTCTCTTCCCTTCAGCTAATTGTCTTTTTTTTTTTCATATTTTATTTTATTTTAACTAAATCAAATGTACAGATACTGAAATACACTAAAGCTAACAGTTTAGCATTATTTATTATTATTTTATTTTATAATATTAACAAATACTTGGAAACTGCCTAAAATACAATAAAGCTAAAAAAAATGTAAAGGTTGCATTTGTTAGAATTATTTAACTACATTAGTTAACATGAAAAACATTAACAAATGCAGCTTGTGACTAAGTCATTTTTAATAATGTTTTTTTTTTTCATATTTCAGAAATTCTGTTGTTTTTTTTGCTACGTTAAATTACTTTTACATTTTATTTTATTTTCACTTCACTCTCTTTTTCTCTTCCCTTCAGCTAATTGTCTTATTTTATTTTCATATTTTATTTTAACTAAATCAAATGTACAGATACTGATAATAAAGCTAATAGTTTAGCATTATTTCATATTATTTTATTTTTATTATACAATATTAACAAATACTTAGAAACTACCAAATAAGGTATATAAAAATGTTTTAAATGTTGCATTTGCTAGAATTACTTAACTACATTAGTTAACACGAAAAACATTAACAAATCCAGCTTTTGAATTTTTAATATATTTCTAGTTAATGTTTTAGTAATTCTTTAGTCTTTTACCATTTCAAATTATTCTGACATTTATTTAAATTTTACTTTTCCTTCTCCAATCCCTTTCCCTTCAGCTAACTGTCTTCTTTTTCTTTTAATTTTATCTTATTTTATTTAAACATAATCAAATGTACAAATACTGAACTATAATAAAGCTAACAGTTTAATATTACAGTTACCTACATAGTTAAAATAAACATTAACAATACAGCCAACATAATAATTCATTCATTCATTTTCTTTTCGGCTTAGTCCCTTTATTAATCTGGGGTCGCCACAGCGGGATGAACCACCAACTTATCCAGCATATATTTTACGCAGCGGATGCCCTGATGCCCACACTCATTCACACACATACACTACGGACAATTTTAGCCTACCCAATTCACCTATATTCCCTATTATGGGGGAAACCGTAGCACCCGGAGGAAACCCACGCGAACACGGGGAGAACATGCAAACTCCACACAGAAATGCCAACTGACCCAGCCGAGGCTCGAACCAGCGACCTTCTTGCTGTGAGGCGAACGTGCTACCCACTGCGCCACCGCGTCGCCCCAACATAATAATGTATTACTAAATATTACTTAACGAAAGTAAACAAAACAAAATTTCATGACGGTCATAATGAGTAGGCTATAATCCGTTGTTTCCAATACGGTCGTTTTTGACCGCATTTCTCCTTGTCCTGTGACTTAGTTACATAAGTATTCTGTCTTCCGCATCTGCAATTAACTTTTCCTGGTGAATAGCAGCACCGACACAATGGCAAGAAATTTTTGTGTCTGAAGGCGTAAAACAAAAGAAGCAAACAACCACGCTGCCCCCAACAGTTTGGAGAATGAATAGACGTTTCGCTTTTGTGAGAAACTTGCCATTCGTTTAAAAAAAGAGAAGAAAACAGACACCTGAATTCACAAATAATACGGAGCGTCAGGCACGATGACCTTCAGCGATGTTATGTTCAGTTTATACCAGTATATTTATATACCAGTTTATATTCAGCAAACGTGTGAGTGAAAGACAGTCATGAAGAGCTGATAACACACTTTCAGTCCTTATCAGAGTAATATCTGAGAACACAGGAAGACAAGAGTGTGTTTCGTTCTCATTAATGAGACGTCGTTAAACAAACAAGCAAACAAAAACAAAAATTTCATCAGTAAATTTCAACTCCAAATATCTCTTTATGCCATATATAAATAAAAACGGCAACTAATGAAATGTTGAAGGATCAAAAACTTTGTTGAACTATTACTCTTGCTTCGGCTTATTTAAGAAAACTTATTATTAAGCATTTTGTCTGCAAAAATCAACGTCAGAAACGCTCGACTAAGGGTTATTTTCGAATTCAGTCAGCAGTCAGAAAGGCGAATGTTGTAAAGTTTGAGTGAAAAAATCATAACAATTCAAGTAATATTTTGAAGAGAGAAAATAAATGAACATTAAAAATAAAATTACTTACAAAGTAATATTTAGTTAAAGCTCTTAAATGTATATAAATATGTGTGTGTGACACTAATAAATAAATAAAGCAACAAACAAAGCAACTAACAAACAAATAAACCAACTAACAAATAAACAAACAAACAAATAAATAAAGCAACAAACAAACAAACAAACAAATAAATAAAGCAACAAACAAACAAACAAATTAAGGAAC
>CAIGQV010017386.1:990930-1049206 GCA_903798115.1 Danio jaintianensis | reverse complement strand
AAAGCAACAAACAAACAAACAAATTAAGGAACAAACAAATAAATAAATAAAGCAACAAACAAACAAAGCAACAAAGAAAACAAACAAATAAATAAAGCAATAAATAAATAAAGCAACAAAGAAAGCAACTCACAAAGAAATAAAGCAACACACAATCAAATAAATAAAGCAACAAACAAACAAACAAAAAATGAATGAATGAACAACTGAATTAATCTTTTCGGCACACAAAAAAACCCTTAATAAACAAGCAAACATATAGAGTTTATTAGTTTAGTTTATTTGTTTATTATATTTCAAATTATTAGACCTGTGAAATTTTTTTCTGTTGTTTCATATATATTTGCTTCTAGAGAAAGTTTGGCTGGAATATATAAAAAGTAAAAACTACTAAGGTCTACTTGGTATAAAATAAAATAAATCGATTGGCTACAGAACAAACCACAGTTGTCCAATAACTTGCCTAATAAACCTAATTAAGCCTTTAAATTGCACTTTAAGCTGAATACTAGTCTCTTGCAAAGTAACCAGTATAATATTATATACTGTCAAAGACAAAATAAATGAGTTATTCTAAACCTATTACGTTTCGAAATTTGTTGTAAAAACGCTTTGTTAAACATCACTTAGGAAATATTTGAAAATGAATTAAAATTTCACAGGAGGGCTAATCATTTTGTCTTCAACTGTACATATGTAAGTATGTATATGAATGAATGAATGAATGAATGAATGAATGAATTAATAAATCAATAAATAAATGAATGACACATTTTGACTTTATTTGTTTATTTATTTACTTACTTCCCACCCTTTTGACTGCAATCAGTTCCTGAAGGTATTGGTATCAAACAGCTAAATGAATAAGTAACCCTTTAGCCACAAAAATATTCCCAAAGTTAAAACAAACAAATAAACAAACAAATCCACATTGTAAAAGTCAGAATGACATTTCTGGCACAAAGGTTAATGAGGTTAATTTTTAAACCAGCAAACAAATCAATAAATTGCAAACGCACATACATATGACTACACGCACTATCCAATACGCCTTAAAGGAACAGTTCACCCAAAAATGAAAATTCTGTCATCATTTACTCTCCCTTCACTTGTTCCAAACCTATTTGACTTGCTTTGTTCAGTTGAAAGCACGTGAAAGAGGATAATTTGAAGAAAGCTGAAAACCGGTAACCATTGACTTCCATTGTTTTTCCTACAATGGAAGTCAATGGTTACCTATGGTTAGCTGTCTTCAAAACACCTTCTTTTGTGTTCAGCTGAAGAAAGAAACTCATAAACGTTTGGAACCACTTAAGGGTGAGTAAAAATTGAGTACATTTTCATTTTGGGGTGAACTGTCCCTTTAATGTTATAAATATTTCATTCTTTTAGTGAGAAAGAAATACTGTATAAAGTAAGCATTTGACACGTTTCCACATGTTATGAAAAACAGTGGTGCCGCACACCAGTGGAGGAACATCAAGATGTTTTTTTGGTTAGCTGTGCTGGTCTTAAATCTTGCCTGTGGTGGATTTCTCAGCGCTGACTGTAGTGTGTGACAGTGTGGACGCACAGAAGCCTGTGGGCGAGTGTGAATGGAGGCTGGAGGAGTGTGTGCAGAAGCAGATGCACATCTATTCACAGGCGCTTCACTTTGGCTACAGGACTCGGTGAGAAGGGGCTGTTCCGTCGTGTGGGAGGCTGAATTGGGCCTCGGCAAACGCTCGGTTGCTCACGCTGCCACCGATCAAAATAGAACAGGCTGGCAGAAAAACAAAAAGTGACGAGAGAGATGAGGAAGAGCCGAGGACGGCTGTACATGTGTCAAGCAGACTAACAGACCACGTGACAGATTAAGACTGTACGTGTGGAAGCAGAAGATACACTAAAACTTACTTACGGTGACAAAAGGCTCTTTAGAGCTTTAGCTTGATTGGGCTGTTTAATATTCTTTGGGGAACCAAATCTGGTTTGTCTGAGGATTCAGTGCAAAAAAAACAAACACTTTTGGAACCTTTATCTTAAAAAGTGTATGCTTAAAATCTATTTTGTCAAATCAATATTGATTTGGAGACCTTATAGTGCCTTCATTCAGATAGATGAAATTTTTAATATTTTATGAAAAATGATTTCTAAAATTATTTTGAGCTGTTTAATCTGAATGAATGGATGGATGAATGAATGAATGAACGTGCTACAAAAAGTCCTGAAGCTAATCATCTCACTAGATTATAAAGCAAATAAGTAAATAAAAATAAATATTGCCACAAAAATTCACTGAGGCTAACAATTTCACTAACTAGCTCAATACAAGGAATAAATAAATAAATAAAGTTTATAAAAAATAAGCTTTTCCTTTTAGCACAAATTCCTGAGGTAGATCAAACAAACAAATAAATGCATTTGCTCTTTTCTTTAAATAAATAAATAAATATTTGGCAAAATATAATGTTGATACCGATTATTTAAAAAAAACTAAATTATCTTTTTTTTGCTCAAAAAACCTCCTGAGGTCAAACAAACAAACAGACAAGCAAATAAATATATAAGTGAAATATTTGGCCACTAATGCTCCTGAGACTTTATTAAATAAAAATAAATCAATAAAATTCTCGTTTTTGCAAAAACAAAAAAAAATTCCTGAGGCCAAACAAATAAATAGGTGATATATATATATATATATCGCCACAGTGGAATGAACCACCAACTTATCCAGCACATGTTTTACGCAGCGGATGCCCTTCCAGCTGCAACCCATCACTGGGAAACACACACATGTTTGCATGGGTTTCCTCCGGGTGCTCCGGTTTCCCCCACAAGTCCAAAAACATGGAATTGGGTAAGCTAAATTGTCCATAGTGTATGCGTGTGAGTGTGTATGGATGTTTCCCAGTGATCGGTTGCAGCTGGAAGGGCATCCGCTGCGTAAAACATATGCTGGATAAGTTGGCGGTTCATTCCGCTGTGGCGACCCCAGATTAATAAAGGGACTAAGCTGAAAAGAAAATGAATGAATATATATACATATATATATATATATATATATGTATATATTACACAAAAAATGATATAATTTTGATACTAATTATTTATATATAAATAAATAAAAAATGTAAAAAATAAATAAATAAGTAAATGCTATTTTGGCACAAAAAGTCCTGGGATCAAATATACAAACAAATAATACTTCAAACCATAATGAAATACTTAGTGTCAAAGTATTTGTTTTATTTTTTTGCAGTGATAAAGTAGCCTATATAATCGCATGACCTCTTCAATACAGTTTTGATCCCATGTTCTAGAGAAATGTGCTGCCAAACATCAGTAGATGAACAACTAAATGTTCTAAACGTTTTAAAGTAACTGTGAATGGTCTGAAGTAAATTAAAATCATGTAAATGACTATAATAGAGGTAAATGTTCAAATGGGTTGCAAATCGTATAGAACACATAAAGTCCGTCTAATAATAAATATGTGTAATCACAATGATCTTGTCTACAGAGGAAAAGGCGTTATGTGTATTAATAAATATGTTTCCTTAACCCTCTAGAAACTAGACGATAACTTTCCAACATATTCAAATATCACTTTCCTGCATTGAGTTTTATTGCGGTTCATCTGTGGGACGTGAGATCGGCGTGGCTCGTTATTTTCCGTGTCGAGTTTCCCGGATGCGTCCCATATAAGTCAAAAAAGGCGTGATGGAGATCACCGGATAATATCCATTTATGGGATGCACCGTAACCGGAATTCCTGATAATAACATACACCAAAAGTTCAGAGATATAAAAAACGCCTACTTGTTCGCACAGACCACACGTCTGTTTAGATATAACATGTATATATGCACAACATATCAACCTAATTTAAAAATTGAATGTGCCAGACTCAAAGATTTGTCCGAAAAGTAAGGTCGTGTCGTCACATGGCCAAAAGCAAAAAAAAAGAAAAAGAAAAAGCCCAACCCGTTTTTTTCTGTCATGCTCTGTCCTTGTATGGTCAGTGACGTCACGGGGCATTGACAGGCTCTTCTTAAAATGCATACTACGACATAAAAGTTTCACTTATTGCTGCGGCACGTATGAAGGGAGTTGATGAGCTCTGACAGACCGATGCGCGCGTTTATGATGATACCACCGAAGTCAATACAGCATTGATAATAGCTACAACACAAGCCCTGAGAGCAACTTAATAAAAAAATCAAGATCGTTTATTAACAACATCGAGGATCAAAATGACAACGACAGCGAGCACCGGGGATAAAATGAGCGCGTCGTTAACCGATTTCCTGCGCTGTTTGCCATCACACGTCTACGGTCTGGATGAGATACCCCCGTGCGCGCCCACCGGCTTCCCTCATGTGGATGTGGGAGTCTGTTCGGACCACTACAGCGAGGCGTCCGCAGGTAAGAGAGGAGGATGCTTCAGACCCCCCACCTCATTAACCAGGGTTTTTCTGACCAAAAAAGTGCTGTTTTGATTTAGCAGTGTTTTGAAAACTGGTTCGTTGTTCAAAACTTTAAAAACGCTAATTTAATAGGTTATATAAAAATATTTTTTTATAAATATTTTTCACTTATAATCGTCTTTTTTTTTGGGGGGGGGGGGGGGGGGGGGTAATGGGGTTGGGGGTGGCTGTTGGGTAAATAAACTAGCGAAAGTAGCCTAAATAAGGTTGAATTGCGTTTGTCACGTTTGTTTTGCCTAAACACTCTTAAAATATTTCTTATTGGAACTGGTGGTTCCACGAAGAACCTTGAACATTCAAAGAACCCAAAAATGTATTTATTGTTGAAAACGTTATGCAGTGGGTAGCACGTTCGCCTCACAGCAAGAAGGTCGCTGGTTCGAGCCTCGGCTGGGTCAGTTGGCGTTTCTGTGTGGAGTTTGCATGTTCTCCCCGTGTTGGCGTGGGTTTCCTCCGGGTGCTCCGGTTTCCCCCACAAGTCCAAAGACATGCAGTATAGATGAATTGGGTAAGCTAAATTGTCCGTAGTGTATGTGTGTATGGATGTTTCCCAGTGATGGGTTGCAGCTGGAAGGACATCCGCATCCGCTGCGTAAAACATAGGCTGGATAAATTGGTGGTTGATCCCGCTGTGGCGACCCCAGATTAATAAAGGGACTAAGCCGAAAAGAAAATGAATTAATGAATGAAAACGTTATTCATAGATTAGGCCAACTAATTGTTCGTGTGAGACTAAAAAAAACTTAATTTAAAGACAGATTGAAAAGTTCTTTGGAGAACCAAAAATAGTTCTATGACATCTCTGATGTGAAACCCCCTGTTGGAACCTTTATTTTTAAGAATGTAGGAATAAATGTAAATATACAGCCTATTTGTATAGTAACCAAATAATCAATATTTCCACATACATGCAGTCTTTACAATAAATGACAAAAAGTGGGGTTTTGCAGAACCATTTTTTGAGGAAGAAAAAGTTTTATTGAACAGTTCTTTTTTTTTCCTTTTTTTGCTGTGACGAAAAAATCCAAAAAATAATTCCCTCCGATAACTTTTGTATAACTTGGAAATAGTTCCAGAAAGGTTATTTTTGGAACTACAGATGTAAACGGAAAAAAAGCTGTTTTAATCAACATTAGAGTAAAATGTGACTTCTAGGCTAAAATCGTCCATATATTTGTCAATCCCTGCTCTACTTGTTTTAACAGCAGGGAAATTCGTAGTATCACAAAATATTTTGCTGTGATTTTAAACCAGAATATCGAGACACCCGTATATATTTACCCACCTACACACCAACAATCTTTTGAAAACAAATAGCTTACTGAATAGAGCTGCTATCACGTGGTGGATACGCAGTTTGCTCTTTTACATGTTTTTTACCAAAACACATTAAGAATGATATAAACCTGTTGCTTTTTACTCCTACAGGTGGCCTGAGCAGCGACAGCTTCGGCGTGGAAAAGCGGGACCTTGATCTGCCGGACCCGGGCAAGTTTTCTCCGCACAGCGCGCCTGTCGTCTACACAGGGAAAATTTCCATCGACGCGCAGGGAAGTTGGAGTCAAGAGGGAATAATCGACTTTATCAGTGCAGGAGTGCAGGACCGGCCCGCTTCCCCGGGATCATTCTCCACGGGCTCTCCCGCAGGCCCCCCTTCAAACTGTTCCAAAATAGGCCAAACCCTTTCCAACATGGAGCACATGTACACAGGCCCACCCCCTTACACCTGTAGCGCCGAGGGCTATCAGGACCCCTCCTCGGCCTACCTGTCGACCACTACATGTCCAATAACATACGCCCCTCCATCCTACTCGGCCCCAAAATCAACCATAGACGGGGCGCTTTTCTCCATCATTCCCGACTATGGGAGCTTTTATCAGAACAGCAACTGCCAAAGGGACAACATGGCAGTTTTTCAGGATATCAAGCCATTTTCGTGCTCTTTGGAGTCTATTAGAGTCCCGCCACCTCTGACTCCCTTGAACACTATAAGGAATTTTACTCTGGCGTGCCCGGTGGACGGGCCAAGGCCGCCTATAGACGGCACCAACCCACAGAATGTCCCACTCAGGCCAATACTGCGGCCACGGAAATACCCGAACCGACCGTGCAAGACGCCTGTGCACGAGCGCCCTTATCCGTGTCCGGCCGAGGGATGCGACCGGAGGTTTTCGCGCTCGGATGAGCTCACGCGTCACGTCCGCATCCACACCGGACACAAACCGTTTCAGTGCCGCATCTGCATGCGCAGCTTCAGCCGGAGCGACCACCTCACGACCCACATCCGCACACACACGGGCGAGAAGCCCTTCTCCTGTGACTTCTGCGGCAGAAAGTTCGCTCGGAGCGACGAGCGAAGGAGGCACACAAAAATCCACCAGAGACAGAAGGACAGAAAGCTGTCTGTGGGCCCTCACAGCTCCAGCGCTGATGGTAACTAATTAGTACATGATGACCCCTGGGTTCGTCCTGGACTGTAAACCTGGACCTTGTTTGTGTGCACACAAAAATACAAAGGCAGCTTATGAATTTGAATGTGGTTTGTTGTAGAAGCTAGTCATTATCACAGAATATTTCATGTGGTGCAGTTGTTCTGAGAAATAGTGTTTACAGTGAGTCTTTTTGTTGACTATTATTGTTACGTGTCTGAATAAAATGATAATAAACACGGTGTATTTTTGAGAATCAGCTTTTCTGTTAAATGGATTTATTCTGTATGCCATTGCAAAATTGCACCACTAGAGGTCACAACTTAGCAAACATTTGAGCTATTGCTTATATAGTGAGGCCCGCGGGTTAAACACCCAAAAAGGACAATTCTGAAATCATTTACTCACTTTCGACTTGTCCCAAAGCCATAATCTGAAGAATAATGGAAACCTGTAGCCACTGACATCTATAGTAGGCAAAACAAATGCTATAGGTTAAGCAGGTTAAGTTAAGGTTTTGAACATTTTTCAAAATATCTTCTTTTATGTTCAACAGAACACCAAAAAAACTCAAATGGTTTGGAATAAGTCAAGAATGAGTAAATTATTTTAATTTTTATTATTGTTTTTGTTTCTAAACCACCCTTTTAAAATACACACACACACACACACATATATATATATATATATATATATATATATATATATATATATATATACACACCATCCAAGCCAGAAGATTTAAATAAAAACAAATCAGCAGGGTTGCAGTAAATTGATACAACATAACTGTTAGTTAGAAACACTTTACAATGGCAAAAGACTCCTATTTTACATAAATGATGTTGTATCAATTCATCCAAAAAAAATACAAAATATTAGGTAGAGAACAAGTTCAACGATGATAATCAGAAATGTTTCTTAAACTCTAAATCAGCAAATTACAATGTTTTCTGATTATGTAATGCTGAAAATTCAGCTGTCATCACAGGAATCAATCAAATTTTAAAATGTATTAAATCACTTTTTATTTGATATTATTTTACAATATTAAAATATATAAACAATTAAACACTTAAAATGTATTTGAAGTAAACATTAAAATAGTTTTAAAAAAATTATTAAAAGTTTCACGTCCAGTCACCAGGTGATTTCATGAAAAATCATAAATGAAAGTGTATATTGTCAATAACATGTTTCCAAATCATTCTAAAAAGTATTTAAAATCATCAGAAGACCAGCACATTTTTTCACTTTTTTATTAATTTAAATGTTTAGGAGGGAACACATTCTTCATAATGCATGATTTTCATTTATTATTTGAACTATTTTCAATTTGGCATCCTGGCTAAGTGCTTGATTATCATTATTATCAGGAGTGTAAAAGACAAATAAAGGGTTCAGTGTCCAGTGTCACGTAGGCCAGATTGGCAAGTGAGTGTTTTGAACCTGTTACCAAGCCTTTCTCTGTCCTGCACAGCTTAATGCATTAACACAATGATGACAATGGAAACAAGACGACGAGATTCCCACTCTGATAAACCAAATCTCACATCTGCTGCAAATAATTAAATATTAATCGCACGCTATACAAAGAGAATCCAGGCAAATGGAGAACAGAGACTTTTGTTGAACCTTCACATAAAATCAGAACACAATCTGCATGCAAATACAGGTAATTTATGGACATAAATACAAAAAAACATAAACAGCCAAAAGACAATTAAAGACAGCAGCTGTGATAAGTGGCTAGGCATGAACCACTATATATTCTGTTGAAGAAACTGTTCACCATTTACTCACACTCAAGTGTTTCCAAACCATTCACAAAGGAAGATATTTTGAAGAATGTTAGAAACCTGTAACCATTGACTTCCGTAATAGGAAAAACAAACACTATGTAAATCAATGGTTACAGGTTTCCAGCTTTCCCTATCTTCTTTTGTGAAAACTCACAAGTAAAGGATGAGTAAAACGATTTATTTTGGGGTGAACTGTCCCTTTAAGGTACCCAGGTAAAAGAAAAAACATACATTCTCCTCAATCACTCCAGACTGTGATTATTATCCCAGTTTATACAGTCACACATCCCTCAGAGGGACACTTTAGGCCCTGGGTATGGTTCACCACCACACCAAAATTCACTAGGCTGGGGAATTTCCATTAGCCACACGTCCCCTTGGTCCTGGGCTTCACTCTTTTTATCTGCAGCGTCAGAATGAGCTTGTAAAACTTGATAATAATGGCAGTCTCTCCCTTCGTCTGGGTCATACGGCGGTGCTAAGATGTCCAGGAAAGCGGTGGGTCCGTCAACAGCGTCTATCTGGTGGATATTGTCCTGCTGGGGTGACAGCACACACGGGCCGCTGTCTTCCGTGTACTCCCCGACCGACTTGAGCACCGAGGGCCGTAAAGAGCCCATCTGGAAAGGCATGAGCGCGGGGCTGAACTGCACGCCACTGGCGCCGTCTCTCGGTTTATCCAAGCGGTCGAAACAACTGATCCGCACCTTTCCGTAGATCACCTTCAGCATGCCGTACATCCCCGGGTGGTCGTGCAGCGGGATCGAAGCGCCCGTTTTCAGCAGAAACACCCCCATGCTGAAGGAGTCGGTCTCGCAGATGTGCATGTATGTAACGGGAGGAGCGATGCGCTGAGGCGGCACCTGGGCGCTCTCGGGGGTCCGGGCTGCGATTTTCAAGTCCACCGCTCTGACCTCCGACAGGAGGCTTTTCAGCTTGCTCTGGTTCTCCAAAAACACTTTGTTGTGCTCTCCGACCACAGACGGGTTTCGGAATGTTGCGAGGGCCTGTTTGGCGATTTTCTGAACTGTGGAAGTCATGTTGTCTCGTGGCATCATAATAACGCAAGTGTCCAGCAGCGTCGGCTTGACTTTCAGCTTCACGCGAAATCAAGTGCAGCCCCGTCAGATTTGCCTATTATTTTAGGCCATCAAAATCCACACCGTGTGTAAAAGCTTAACTTAAGCGCAGTGTCGGGAATACCGTTAGGATCAAGTAATTTCTGTCCATGACCACTCCATATACAGGCATCCAATTCACACGTACGCAATGTCAACAAACGCTATACGTCACGCCGAGAATTGTGGGAAATGTCGTTTTGTTGTTGTAAAATTTAGGTGATACTTTAAAACATGTCGTTGCTGAGACGCGCGGTTTAGTGTTTGTAAGCTTTTACCAAACTCATTTGGCATGAGTAACAAGATAGTAGATATTTAAATCGTAAATGTACGTTGTAAAAGATACCACGCTTAAACTGGTTACTACAACTCCCATACACTGGCTCTACAAGGGGGCAATGACACTTCAGTCCTTTACCGCCACTCAGAGAAAAGTCACGCTTTGAAAATGCTCTGATAAGGGAAAAAAAAAAAAGAGCTCACGGTCGGTTTGGTGATCGCGAAAAGTATTTGAATATATAAAGGTATACAAGCTAATTTCGCAGAATGCAAAATTTGAAACCAACTGAATATTATGTTAAAGCGCAAAAGTTAATCCTTACGTTAATATTTGAATAATCAGCTGTACTAGAAACATCACAAATAAACTAGGGTTAGAGTAACAAACAATTCTTAACTCACCATTAAATAAAAGTGTTTAAACTATGTTAACCTTTTTTGTTTGTCATAAAACCATAGTTAATATTCCTAATAAAGGTTTAGTTTGCACAAAAATGAAAATATAGCTACTTACCATTTACTCGTCCTCAAGTGTTTCCAAACCTTCAGTTTCTTTATTCTGTTGAACACAAGAGAAGATATTTTGATATTTACCTGTAACCATTGACTTCCATAGTAGAAAAAAACAAATACTATGGAAGTCAATGGTTACAAGTTTTCAGCTTTCTTCAAAATATCTTCCTTTGTGTTCAACAGAATATAGAAACTCAAACTGGTTTGGAACAAGTGAAGGGTGAGTAGGCTAAATGATGACAGAATTTTCAGTTTTGGGTGAGTGATTTCAGAAAGCCACCTGATATTGAAATCGAATTCTCTACAAATCTGATATAACTGATATAGCCTTGTTTAAACTCTTAACAAACATATTTGTAATCAAACTGCAATAGTTAATGTGACTATCTGCAGTCTACCAAATATAAATATGTCTCCTGAGAATGTTTTGCCTTTGTCAATCCCATGAAATCTGATTGTTATTCTCAGAACATTGAAAGAAAAATCATTTCATTTCAAATGAATTATTCGAAAATGGACCATCTGAACCATAAAATAAAATATTAATGTCTTATTAATTAAATGTTTACAAACATGTTCTATGAATCACGTATACATACTTTTTGAGTTAATGGTTTGATGATGTTTTTAAAGAACAGAATATACCTGTTAACGCATCTGAAAGTTAATGTTAAATCTTTCCATAACGTTAGTCTAGTTTTAAGAATGTTCCCCTTTATGAAATCTACTGACACTTGTGTGAACTTGAAGGGGAACTTACACAATACACCCACTAAATATATCTGGTTAAATTATGCAGAAAACAACCACACCAGCAATATAATCCCCTGTAGAATAGAATCTGTAATGATGTAAATCATTATAATGTGAATAAAATCAGTTTTGATGAAAACTCTAATGGTTCCTGTGGGTCATTTGTTGCCTTCATTGTCCAAAAACACACTAAAATATACTGTTTTAATGGTTAAAAGTCATTGGCTTTTAATATGTAATAGTTTTATGTGTTGTGGAATCCATTAGAACTTCCGTGATGGTTTCTATTGTTTGTTTTTGTTTTTTATCCGGTAGGGATGTCCAACGTCTATAGGGCACATTGCGCAATATTGGATGTAAATTAAGAAGCAGCTTGTTTAGGTTGTTTACAGTTTGTTTTATCTCAAATGCCAATGAGCAGCACACAAATGTATGAATTAAACCAGCCACAACACAATTTGGTAGGTTTTTGTCCTGTTTTCTATCTAAATAAATTAAAATTGATGAGTTAAAAGAGTTTTCCAAGCTTTTTTCAAAATATCGCCTTTTATATGTTTCACAAGTCGTACTGCTTATGAGGGTGAGTCAATAGCAGAATTAATATGCCATTTAAACTGACAATATGACATCTATACAGTATATATCTATATTATTCACATATAATGAGTAGTGTCACTGTGAAGAACATTATGCGGAATTAAACCGACTGGCTTTACACAGTGCGTCTATGGAAATGTGTCAGCAGATGGTGAGCTGTTTTTTGTTTTCTTATATGATATAATCCACAGTGACACATTGTATTCATGTGTTATATAATTCAACGTTACTCAAATCAGACTTCAAATTATGGGCAAGAAATCAATAAAATGACTACGATAGCGAGGGAATGATCTCATTATCAGTGCAGAAACAGACTGTTGACATTTTGGCTGTTTCCCAACCAATCGTGACTCACAAGCATGTTTGCGTGACATGGTTTTAAAATATACATTTGTAGAGAAAGAAAGACAGTTTAGTCATCTGTGGTCATGTTGTTATTCCTGCATATTTTGTCCAATCATTTGGCGTATACACTTAAAAACAGGGTGTCTATAAAAAGCTAAAGCTATGCAACAGATGCAACACTACCGCCTACTGCAGTCCTCTGAGCTTGAAAAAGCACACACACACTGTGCGTGAATCACAATGTGACTGTGAAGAAACATTTCTGATGACATCACAAGGATGCTCTACCGTGTCATCGGAATTCGCACCGGACACTAATAAATGCACAAACAATCCAGTCCTCATTACGCTGTGACACACTTTACAGAAACAAGTGTGCTTTCCAATAATATTAGTCGGCTTATTCACTTTTTCCGCATTCTTCTTGTAAACATACTTCACTGCCAACTTACACAAACAGACGCCTCTCAGTCAGAAGTTTATTTTGCTTTGCAGTAAACTTCTGACTACGCTTCAATGAAGTCGATAAAATAACAGCAGCAAAAACAGCACAAGAGCTGTGATTCCCAATGAGCCTCCATTTTTCTTTGTGAATGCAAAGATTAGCTTTAGCCGCTAGCCCTTTTTGGCTAAAGGTCGCAGGCTCACCTCCTATTGGCTTTGGTGGAAGGTCCACACAAATAAATAGTAGCTGCCACAAGACTGTTTACATTTATGGAGCACACAGTAGCTATATGTTTTAATCTAAATGTTACATTTTGAAAGAATTGTGATAAGCCTGATGACTTTTTCTGACTTGCGATTTTACTCAAGACATGGCTGGTCAAAATGTATTTATACTCATTTGTGGAGTTTATTCCTTTTACATATTAACATCACAGCAGGTGCAGTGGACACACTTGTTCAATCACTGCTCTTGTGTGTGTGTGTGTATAGAGAACTCAGGCTGACATATACACTACCTGACAAGCCTTGTCGCCTATCCAAGTTTTAGGAACAACAAATGATAACTTGACTTCTAGTTGATCATTTGGTATCAGAAGTGGCTTATATGAAAGGCAAAGGCCTCTATATTACGCTTATTTTACCAAAATAAAATATGATCATGCCTTGATTTTTTATTATTTAATTAGGACAGTAAGGTCTTTGCTTAGATAAAAGTCTTGTCACTTAACAGAAATAATGTACAGTATAGAATATAAAGTCATGGTGCAGTGGAAAAAGAATTAATATTGTTTATGACTCCCATGAGCTTGCAGGACTGCATCCATACATCTCTGCAATGACTCAAATAACTTAATAAAGTCATCTGGAATGGCAAAGAAAGCGATCTTGAAGGACTCCCAGAGTTCATCAAGATTCTTTGGATTCATCTTCAATGCCTCCTTCGTCTTACCCCAGACATGCTCAATAATGTTCATGTCTGGTGATTGGGCTGGCCAATGCTGGAGCACCTTGACCTTCTTTGCTTTCAGGAACTTTGATGTGGAGGATGAAGTATGAGATGGAGTGCTATCTTGCTGAAGAATTTGCCCTCTCCTGTGGTTTGTAATGTAATGGGCAGCACAAATGTCTTGATACCTCAGGCTGTTGATGTTGCCATCCACTCTGCAGATCTCTCGCACGCCCCGAAACTTGACTGATTTCTGTGAGAATCTTGGGTCCATGCTGGTTCCAATAGGTCTTCTGCAGTATTTGTGATGATTGGGATGCAGTTCAACAGATGATTCATCGGAAAAATCTACCTTCTGACACTTTTCCAAATGATCAACTAGAAGTCAAGTTATTATTTGTTGCTCTTAAGACTGGGATCGACGACAAGACTTTTGTCGGGTAGTGTATATACACAAAATGCCACAATATCTTAAATTTCCATTGTTTTTCAATGTAAACATGCGCTGACAGACTTTTGTGACTGTTATTCACTCTTGCAATTTGCAGCGCCTCAAACATGACCGTCGCATTTTTGTAGACACTTTGTCAAGATAAAAGAATTTAAACTTTTACACGCAGCGTCACTCATCAATGTCAGTTCCAAAGCAGTGGGCCAATCAGAATAACTCGGAGGTGGGGCAAGCATTGCTAGCTTCTGTTTACAGTAGCAAGTTGGCATGACAACTGTTTTATTTGAAGGCAACATGGCAGATGAGGTGCTTTTTTGGTAAAGTCTAGAGGGGATACAGCTGTGGATACGCATTGTTTTATTTGACGAAAAAAAGAAAAGAAAACTGAATGCTGCATCTTGTGTTATCAGATGCAAAGACACGTTCTGTGTGAATGATTTGTTAGTGGTTGTCTTTTTTGCCAAACTGAATGACACATCTGGACTGACTGTATTCGTCATCAGTGTACATGAACCGAACTGTGACACCTGTACACCTGTGATGGTTTGGGATGAATACATGTACCATTCGTTACACCCCTATTTAAAATATATTAAAACGGTTATTGACCTATACTGAATACAGGTTGTACTACACACAAGTAGGCCGAAATGCTCATGAATGGTCAGACAAAACCTTCTGAGAAATGTAAATTTTGAGGGGTCATGACCTCAATGTGGTGAGTGACGTCAGTCTGACACCATCAGAGCTCCTCAATAAGAGCAAACCAATCGAACCGCTAGCAAACCATTCTTTGATCTGCAGGAACACTAATGTTGATGTCCATTGCAGCCAGAAGCAGCTGTTTCTTCACTCTCTGCTCCTAGATGACATCTTTGTTTAATGTAGCAGAGAGGTCTTCACTCTTTGACCACAAAGCTGAGCTGTCTGGTTAGTGTGTGTTTCCGTTCTGGAAGTTTATTTTTTCTGAAACACAGCCAAGCTGAAGCTCTCCTGCTCCACAGATCTCTCAAACACGAGCTGAATTTAGTCTTATCTCTATTAGTTCATCACAATTGGAAAATTTCATTCACTTAGCCTTTGTTCTGCTGAACACAAATGGAAATGTTGCTCAAGCTGTCCTTTGAAAGTTACCAGGAACTGGTCAGGACAGTAATCAATCTGTTCCTTGCCAAAAAATTATTAATTTAGAAAACGTGGAATTATAGAGCACAAGTTAAAGTAAAAACAAACAAAACTAGTTACTGTAAGTCAAAAAAATACTGTTTCAGTCTCTCTACTTTCCACATTTCTTACAATTTGTTTTGTGGAATTTGATTGCAATTTCTGAGTCAAGAGTAGTTTCAAAGGTTCTTTTACAGACAAAATGACTGGTCCTCCTGTAAAATTTGAATTAAATATTTCATAAGCGATGTTTAGCATAGCAAGGAAATTTAATACAGTATTACTCATATTTTTCTTTTGGAGTCGTATTTCATTTAGTTTGGCGGGAATGAAAAAATAACTATTCATTAAAATGTAAAAACTGCTAAAGTCAATATTATTAGCCCCATTATGAATTGTTTTTTTTACCTTGATTGGCTACAGAACAAACCACACTGTAAAAAATTATATGATCAATTAGTCCTGACAGCATATGTTTTTAGGTCACTGTAACTTGTTAATCTAAGTTAATCATGTTTTAACATAATTTTAAGACTTAAAGTTACGCAAGCTGCTTTAAGTCAGTTTAACATAATATAAGTTCAATAGACTCATAAAGTTAATTTGATTCAGCTTAAAAATTTAAGGCAACCAGGATTTTATTACAGTGCACTGTTGTCCAGTGAATTGCCTAATTAACCTAGTTAAGCTTTTAAAAGGCACTTTAAGCTGAATACTAGTATCTTGAAAAAAAAAATTACTGGTAAAATATTATGTACTGTCATCATGACAAAGACAAAAGAAATGATTAATTAGAAATTAGTTATTCAAACTATTATGATTAAAATGTGCTAAACAAATCTCTCCGTTAAACATCCTTTTTAAAAAAATGTTTGAGAACTCAAGTTTTGTTTGCGTGTGTGATTTCTAAAGCTCAATTCATCTGAAAATTTACAAGGAAAACGATGACACCAATAACTCCAGGAACTGTAATATTCTCAGAAAACAATTCTTTTTCCAAAAGCTTGACTGAAACGGCAGATTTTAAAATGTCACACAGACACAGGAGTGCTGGTGTTGAATATTAAAAGTCATAATTTCCTGTGTGTACGGATGTCTTCAGGGTTAAATTTTCAGTTGAAAATAATTGCATTTTTATAAGTACAGAAAGCTCTTCACAGAAATCCTAAAACTAGTTTTGCCTAGACAGTAAAATCAAGGACACCCTGTAGTGCTCACCCTCTGTACTGCAGTAAGAAATGCATGTAAATATGGATAACTCATTGTATTCACAACTATCTAAACACTACATTTGAGTAACACTTAACAATAAGGTTGTATTAGTCAATGTTAATTAATGCATTTACTAACATGAACAAATAATAAACAATACATTTATTACAGTATTTAATCATGTTATTTAACGTTAAATAAAATACAGTCATTCATTGTTAGTTCATGCTAACTCACGGTGCATTAGCTAATGTTAACAAACATGAATTTGGATGTTAATAATGCATTAGTAAATGTTGAACTATCAATTATAAATGCTGTACAAGTACTGTTCATTATTAGTTCATGTTAGTAAATACATTAACTAATGAAACCTTATTGTAAATTGTGACATTTGACTAAAACTTTAAATTAATAGATAAACTACAACATCACCAGGAATAAAACACAAAAAAAGGAAGAGTGTATCTGATCAAATACATGACCGTTCAGATTTTAATAATAATGCAGTCGCCACAAGAGATGGATAACAGGCATATAGCATTAATAAATCAGTCTTTAATGATTAATTCTAATCTCATTTCTATTATTCAGAATATCACGTACAGCAGCAAGGATACCAGTGTGAGTCTCACAGTATCACAAGTGTAATACAGACGACAATGTTCCAAGAGAAAGGCACACACATTAATATAATCCAGTCTAAAGAAAACAAATTCAGTATTTTTTTTTTTCAACGAAAGAAACCAACATGGCACAACATTGAACATTTGCTCAAATTATACTCATTATTATCGAGAAACACCAAACAATAGAACAGAAAATGTTCTACTTCTGATTGTCACATCTATAATGGCATACCTTCTTTTCTAGGGTCCAACCTAATTCACTGAAGGAAAATAAAATACTCATAAATTCACACTGATATTTATATCCATTTTATCCATTATTATTACATATCATTTGGTTATTTTGGTTGAATTTGGTGTGGTTGAATGCTTAACTCACAGAAAGAATCGAAATACTCATAAATTCACACTGATATTTTTCTCCGTTATTATTACGTATCATTTGGTTCTTTTGGATGAATTTGGTTTGGTTGAATGCTTGATTCTGATTGGCTGATAAACGTTCTAAGGTGTGCAGTTATTTTCAAATAAACACACTAATCTAAATTAGTTACAAATGCAATACAGTTTATTATTCCATGGACTATTAAAATACTTGATTCTGATTGATTCTACCGTTGAAATGCACAGGTAGTTCCAGTCAGTTTTGATCACAGTTCGAAATAAATGCGCTTCCCCCAATCATTAGTAGTAACCATAGCAACCGCACACTTAGATACACCCATGTATCGGATACCGATATTTATCGGCCGATTATGGATTAACTTAAAGCTATTGGCATATCAGCAATAATATGAAAAAGGCATAAGTCTATGATTTATCAATTACATAGAGGAAATGAGCTGCACATCTTTTGAATAATCCAGCATTTTTCTCAGAGCACAATCATTAATTACATCTGTAATCTCTACATAAAATCTGAGTTTAATATGTACAAAATGTCAGATGTTTTTTTTTTTTTATATCTTAACCTGCGCCTCTCTTAAAACGTTGGAAAGTTGAATGATGAATGGATCCAAACCATGTTCAGTAAAATGTAATTTAATGAAGAAAAAACTAGCTGTTTAGTACTGTATGCAACTGACCAATATCATTTTCAGTATTGTAAGTTTTTTGGTAAAATCAGTACTGGTATCGGCCTCCCCAAAAAAGTATATCATCGAATACCTTTTTGAAACTGTCAAAATATCAACATTTATAGTCCAAAAACTGACCCAACTGAGAAAAATGAAAAAGTATTGAAATTTGGTAGATTACCAACTTACTATTAAACTATGGACTTTTTTGTGTCATCCATTTATGTTCTTAGTCAGTGCAAACATTTTGTGAAGGTCTGAACCTTGTGCGCTGTATCTATTCATATTAGTCGATACTGATAGTCAAACAATAAAACACAGTGGCTACGTTTACATGCATTTGTTGAATTCAACACTGGTAATATTCAAATGCGTTCTCTGAAATATTGATCAAATGTGCATTATGTGTCATAGTTCTTGTGCAAGGTTTAAATTTAAGATTTTTAAATGAAGAATTTCTCAGTTTTTTCATTCAGTTTCTGAAAGCAGAACAGTAGTTGTTGTAATAACACCATCAACTTTAAATTCAAGCACTTTCAAAAACCTACGTTTGTTTTTAAGTACTTTCCAGGCCTTTAATTCATATGTCTGAAATTTAAGCACTTTCAAGTACTTTCAAGAAGCGTGGGAACCCTGTTCATAATCATAAGTCTCTGAGGCACATGCATTACATAGTGCACAAGTACACATCTTTAACTGTCGACCGGGGGAAAAACAATTCACACAAAAAAAATGTTGCTGATTTATGAAATGTGTAAAAATAACCATAAGCAATAAGCATCTGTTTTGTCTCCGCAAGTGTGATATGACATCACACACAGAGCGTGTGTGCAAATGTTTTCATTGGAATGTATATAAAAACATCCATTTGAATTGGATTACAATGTTTAGAGCAGTGTTTCCCAACCATGTTCCTTGAGGCACACCAACAGTACAGTCGTGGCCAAAAGTTTTGAGA
This sequence comes from Danio jaintianensis, assembly GCA_903798115.1. Lineage (NCBI taxonomy): Eukaryota > Metazoa > Chordata > Actinopteri > Cypriniformes > Danionidae > Danio > Danio jaintianensis. Next base: position 1,030,015 of record CAIGQV010017386.1, on the reverse strand, counting down.
ATTACATAAATATTGGAAACTGGAAAAGTTGCTGCTTAAGTTTTTATAATAGCAATTTGCATATACTCCAGAATGTTATGAAGAGTGATCAGATGAATTGCATAGTCCTTCTTTGCCATGAAAATTAACTTTCCACTGCATTTCATTGCTATCATTAAAGGACCTGCTGAGATCATTTCAGTAATCGTATTGTTAACTCAGGTGAGAATGTTGACGAGCACAAGGCTGGAGATCATTATGTCAGGCTGATTGGGTTAGAATGGCAGACTTGACATGTTAAAAGGAGGGTGATGCTTGAAATCATTGTTCTTCCATTGTTAACCATAGTGACCTGCAAAGAAACGCGTGCAGCCATCATTGCGTTGCATAAAAATGGCTTCACAGGCAAGGATATTGTGGCTACTAAGACTGCACCTAAATCAACAATTTATAGGATCATCAAGAACTTCCGTACGCACAGTGAGGCGAAGAATTTTGGAAGATGGCCTGGTGTCAAGAAGGGCAGCAAAGAAGCCACTTCTCTCCAAAAAAAAACATCAGGGACAGATTGATCTTCTGCAAAAAGTATGGGGGCATCTGGAAAAAGGCTTGTCCAGAGAAGAAAAGGTAAGCGCTACCATCAGTCCTGTATCATGCCAACAGTAAAGCATCCTGAGACCATTCATGTGTGGGGTTGCTTCTCATCCAAGGGAGTGGGCTTACTCACAATTTTGCCCAAAAACACAGCCATGAATAAATAATGGTACTAAAACACCCTCCAACAGCAACTTCTTACAACAATCCAACAACAGTTTGGTGAAGAACAATGCACGATGGAGCACAGTGCCATAAGGCAAAAGTGATATCTAAGTGGCTCGGGGACCAAAACGTTGAAATTTTGGGTCCATGGCCTGGAAACTCCCCAGATCTTAATCCCATTGAGAACTTGTGTTCAATCCTCAAGAGGCGGGTGGACAAACAAAAACCCACTAATTCTGACAAACTCCAAGAAGTGATTATGAAAGAATGGGTTGTTATCAGTCAGGATTTAGCCCAGAAGTTGATTGAGAGCATGCCCAATCAAATTGTAGAGATCCTGAAAAAGAAGGGCCAACACCGCAAATACTGACTCTTTGCATAAATGTCATGTAATTGTTGATAAAAACCTTTGAAACGTATGAAGTGCTTGTAATTATATTTCAGTACATCACAGAAACAACTGAAACAAACATCTAAAAGCAGTTTAGCAGCAAACTTTATGAAAACTAATATTTGTTTCATTTTCAAAACTTTTGGCCACGACTGTATACATATTTTGGATGTCTCCCTTATCTGACCCATTATCTTCAGCTTTTGGAGTCTCTTCTAATGCTCTGATAAGTTGATTTAGGTGTGTTTGATTAGGAAGAGGCTGAAAATGTGTACTGTTGGTGTGCCTTCAGGAACAGGGTTGGGAAACACTGTTTAGAGTATTTGCAAACAGATCTGCAATGGGATTAAATTAATTTAGATTGACAAAATTTGGTGCATGTAAAAGTAGCCACTGACTTTCTCCAATTATATCGGGTAATCAACCAACCAGCCAATCAATCAATAAATCAATCAAATCAAATCAATCAATCAAATGTGAATAAGGTTGGTCCTAATTTAGTTTGACCCTAATATCCTCCACATGTCTTTGTACAGTCCCGTTTCTTTTCCTCACATCATGAAAATATCATCACATATTGCACAAAGCCACTGGATGAAGCATAGCATGCTCACTCACAATAAAATACTGATGGATGTGCACTAGCTCATGCTCACACAACACTACAGTACTTCAGATCTCCTTCTAAGTAAACACAACAGAACCAGGAATACAGAAAAACATGAAGGAACCACAAAAGAAGATTGTAATCACAGTGTCGATGGAGCGGATGACTTCGCCACCACTGAACCAAACATCACAAACAGAGGTCAAAACAAGTAAATATAAATAGATGCTTTTATACTTTTGAAGTGCTGTTTTTTATTCCTTTTATTTTTGGGGGTTTTTACACATGAGAAGTCCTATTAATCTTGTCACATGCAACTTGTACAGTAATAAGAAAGGCAGAGCTTAAAGGGATAGTTCACCCAAAAATGATCATTCTGTCATCATTTACTCACCCTTTACAAACCTGATTGAGTTTCTATTTTCTGTTCACAAATGCGGGTTCCCAGATTTTTATTTTCTGATTTACTGACTAAAAAGCAAAATTGACCTATATCCACCTTATTTTTCATGTAAGCCATTGTAATGTGAATGTGTTAAGAATTCATTCCTTCACTTTTCTTCATTTTTAGCAAAACAAAACCACTTATGCACCTTGATGTAGTCAACTGTAATTTTACTATCATATTGCTTTAATATATATTTGACTGCCAGCTGACAAGCGGAAAATGAATAAAATAACACAGAAAAAATAGGTAAAACATGTTAAACAATTACATTTGAATTAATAGGAAGTAACATTTAAAATGACAAACAAAAATCCATAATATTCCAAATATATACACTGTAAAAAATATATCCGTAAATTAGCGGTTTTCCACGTTTTTATTTTTAAATTTCCTGTTTATTTATGCTTTTGAATTTCATTATGGGACCTTGATCTTTCCACCAACAACTTTAACCTTCAAACGTTTGAAAAAGTGACTTTTATGAACATTTGTAATAGTTTAAAGTGATATATTTTCTGGATTGGTGTTATGCTAAATTATGCTACAAAAACCTTTTAATAAACTGCCTGTTATTTTGCAGACTTATTTCTCTATATATTATTTCTTACACATTATATTATTTCAAACTATTTATTTCAAAATGTCAATAAAAAGTCACTTTGCTAAACTGTAGAGTTGAATTGTTCAAAAAAGTTCCAAAAGTGGACAGAGCAGAGATCAACGTCCCATAATCCAATTCACAACTGTAAGGCAAGGCAAGTTTATTTATATAGCACATTTCATACACAGTGGCAATTCAAAGTGCTTAACATAAACAAGAATAAAAAAGACAAGTATAAATAAGATAAAAACGAATAATAAAAACAAATAATATAACAGATTAGTTATATTTATAGTTACAGATAAAAACAGGTTAAACAGATTAAAATGTGTTAAAACAGGTTATAAAAGAAATGAAGAAGAAAAGAAAAAAAAAAAGAACAGAAAGACATAATAGTGCGATCTGTTGGACCTAGCACAGTGCTCATTCAGTAAAGGCACAGCTAAACAGATGTGTTTTAAGTCTGGATTTGAATGTACCTAATGTTGGAGCACATCTGATAATTTCTGTAAGCTGATTTCAGCAGCGGTGGGCATAGTAGCTAAAGGCCGATTCACCCTGCTTTGACTGAACCCTTGGAATTTCTAGTTTATATGATCCTAAAGATCTGAGTGATCTATTAGTTTGTATTCAGTGAGCATATCTGTAATGTATTGAGGTCCTAGGCCATTTAGTGATTTATAAACAAGTAATAATACTTTAAAATCTATTCTGAATGTAACTGGGAGCCAGTGTAAAGACCTGAGGACAGGTGTGATGTGCTCTGATTTTCTGGTTCTGGTCAGAATCCTGGCAGCAGCGTTCTGGATGAGCTGTAACTGTCTGACTGTCTTTTTGGGAAGGCCAGTGAGGAGTCCATTACAGTAATCCACCCTGCTGCTGATAAAAGCATGAACAAGCTTCTCTAAGTCCTCACTGGAAACAAAGCATCTAATTCTTGCAATGTTTTTGAGATGATAGTATGCTGATTTAGTTACTGCTTTGACATGACTACGGAAACTCATAGAATCAGAATCTATGACACCAGAATCACACCAAGATTCTTGGCCTTATTTTTTGTTGTTTGACCCTTAGAGCCAAGGTACGCATTCACCTTGAGAACCTCTTCTCTGTTCCCAAATGCAATGACAGTTTTCTCTTTGTTTAACTGAAGAAAGTTTTGGCACATCCAACTGTTAATTTCGTCAATGCATTGGCAGAGGGTGTCAATGGGGCTGAAGTCATTAGGCAGTAAGGCTAAGTAGATCTGAGTGTCATCAGCATAGCTGTGGTAGGAGATTTGGTTCTTTCTCATTATTTGGCTCAGTGGGAGCATATAAAGGTTGAACAGGAGAGGTGCCAGAATTGAACCTTGTGGGACTCCACATGTCATGGGTGTCCACCTCGACCTATGGTCACCTATACTGACATAGTAACCTCTACCTTCAAGGTAAGATCTGAACCATTTGAGGACCGTCCCAGACAGCCCAACCCAGTTTTCCAGCCTATCCAGAAGTATGCTGTGATCAACAGTGTCAAACGCAGCACTGAGATCAAGCAATGCCAGCACTGTTAGTTTGCCTGAATCTGTATTTAGGCGGATATCATTGATTATCTTTATAAGGATGCTCTCTGTACTATGATGTGCTCTGAAACCAGATTGAAAATTGTCTAAACATCCCTTGGAGCTTAAGAATGTGTTAACCTGGTTAAAAACAACTTTTTCAATTATTTTTCCAATGAAAGGGAGATTTGAAATTGGCCTGTAGTTGCTCAATAGGGTGTTATCCAGGTTGCTCTTTTTCAAGAGGGGTTTAACAACTGCAATTTTAAGTGAGTTTGGGAAAGTCCCTGAGAGAAGTGAAGTATTTACCACTTTTAGAAGATCCATTTCTAAACAGTTAAACACCGTTTTGAGGAATGACGTGGGGAGTGTGTCAAGACTGCAGGTTGATGTTTTCATAATTTGCACAATCTCTAAGATTTTACCATCAATTGCCATGAAATCAGACATGCTGTCTGATTTCTTAAGTTGTGGTTGAGCTTGTCTGACATCGACACAACTTGGCTGATTGGATGAGCTGATTGCCTTTCTGATATTATTGATCTTATCAGTAAGGAAATGAGCAAACTCATTACATTTGCTTTCAGAGAGTAGTTCACTGGGAATCCTACTGGGGGGGTTTGTGAGTCTCTCTACCATTGCAAAGAGAGTTCGGGCATTATTTAGGTTGCTGTTGATAAGGTTTGAAAAGAAGTTCTGCCTAGTAATATTTAGTTCCACATTAAAAGCATGAAGACTGTCTTTATAGGTGTTATAATGGATTACTAGTTTCGTCTTCCTCCACATACGCTCAGTCTTTTCATCATCTTTACCGCTGTTCTCTGTCTCCCAGTCATCTTCCTGACTTTAACAGGAGCAATGTCATCTATGACATTCTTAACTTTAGAGTTAAACAGATCAAGGAGAGAATCAACAGAGTCTGCAGATATGCCTGGTGTTAGCGATATGGCCTTCATAAACTGCTCACTAGTGTTCTCATTTATGCATCTCTTTCTGACAGGGTCAGATCTGTCTTCAATGGCTGGAGTGATCAATATATCAAAGAAAATACAGAAATGATCAGATAGTGCAACATCCTTAACAACAGTCGATGAAATGTGTAAACCCTTAGTTATAATTGTGTCCACGATTGTGTGTGGGTCCTTGAACATGCTGAGTCAGATCAAAAGTGTTGAAAACAGTCATCAGTTTTTTTGCAGCATTGATTTCAGGATTATCAATGTGAATGTTAAAATCCCCAGCTATAGTAAAAGTCAAATTCAGAGGTTAGTATTGATAACAGCTCTGTAAAATCATCAATAAAAGTTGGAGAATATTTTGGAGGTCTGTAGATAATGATCAGTAAAATGCGTGGAGCACCCTTTAGTGCTATACTCAGATATTCAAAGGACAAATAATCACCAAATGACACTTGCTTACACTCATAGATATCTTTAAACAGGGCAGCAATGCCTCCAACTCTCCTATTGGCTCTGCAAACACTCATAAAATCAAAGTTTGGGGGAGCAGCCTCATTCAGGACTGCTGCACTACAACTGTCATCTAGCCAAGTTTCATTTAAAAGCATAAAATCAAGGCAATTTGTGTAGATTGGTGTAAATGAACAGAAAACACTTGTGGATCACAAAATACGGACACTGTTAATTAACAGATATTTTTTACAGTGCATATTAACTTTAAATGTCTGAAATACACCTTTTAAAATTCAATGACCCGTGGGAAACCTAACAAAAAAGATATTTTTATTCATAGGAATGCTTACTACTTTCTAACATTTTTCTAAATATCTTCTTTTGTGTTCAGTAGAAAAAAAGAAACTCATAACCACTTGAGGGTGAGTAAAAGTGAATTGTTTTGGGGTGAACTATCGCTTTAAACTGAACACAAATGTTAGCAAATGTTACCCTCGTTTATCAAAATGGACATGGTTTCATATCAAGACTAAGGTGCTGCGGGTGAAATCTACCCTGCATCTGATAGGCTACATATTAGTATTTACAAAACATTAGCAATTTTACTGAAAAGTCAAAGTGCCGTTAGAGTCAAATCAAGTGTCTACCCAAATACATGTACTGGCTCTTTACAGATCACCATACTCTACCCTGTTCCTCCATCTGATGGATAATACCCTATTTATATATACAATTGTATTGTACTGTATTTCAATAACTCTTGTACATTAATAATATCAAGACTTTAGTAAATACTTCAAGGAACAGTTCACTTAAAATCGACATTTCCTGAGTATTTCTTCACTCCCAGATCAAGTTTTGAAAGAAAGCATTAAAGGAGTGCAATCAACGTAGACCATTTTTGACGGATAATCCACACAAAGCTATATAGCTGACAAAAAAGGTTCTGTTTTCACCTGGTATTAACTTCATATATATATATATATATATATATATATATATATATATATATAGTGTGGATGAAAAAACAAAATTTGATATTACTCTCTATCTCTATCATATTCATTTTTTTTTGAAAAGTGATTTTTATTTCATTTATATCTATTTTATTTTTCTAAATTCTTAAGCATATGCCCCCAAGTTCTATTTAAATAGAGAAAAAGTATATACTGTTATCAGGATATGAGATGACATATATGAGATTTTTGTTCTATTGCTCAGCCCTAGTGATTCAATCACAGGTGCTCACCCAAGTCCTATTACCATTTCCACCTGGCATTAACATTTTCAAATGTGTTTCTTGTTGCCACTTGTGTTCCGTTTTATCACACTCTACATCATTTTTGCAGCAGCACTAAACAATTATTTTTGCTGCTTGTTCAAACTACTTATTTAAACTGAGCTGAAACAGCACAAATCTTGTGGGGTTTTTTTGGGGACAACTCAATCCACTTAAATTTGTAAAAACAATGAATTGTGTTAAACCCTGCATTTTTTACAGTGCGAGTCCTATTGAATGAATGAATACATGTTAATGTGGCTTACTATCAAGTATGAAAGCAAGCGAATGAAAAGATATGGATGGCAACCTAAACTGGGTGCATTGGTACAACACAATAAAGTAAAAAAATACCTTGTTTTGGTTTCATAAATATGGTTTGGTATCATTTGAATTTTTACTGGTTCCAATTCTGATTCAGAATCTTATTGATTCACAGTTTTGATTCCTATGTTGTAAAATAAAAAAATTTACCGAATGCATTTGTCCACATTAATGTTGACACTAAAAGCAATCTATCTAACTGAATGTTTATTCTTTGGAAGTGGTTGAAAGTGGACAAGCTCAAAACATTTGCTCCTTGTATTCATCCGTTTGTGATCAAGCTGACAAAAAATATCTTAAAGGGAAAGCTCTAAAAATGTATATGTCCTCATAATTTACTTGCACCAAAGTGGTTCTAAACTTTTGAGTGTCTTTCTTCTGTTGAATAGATTTTCTGAAGAATGTTGGAAACCATTGACATCCATAGTAGGAAATAAAATACTATGGTAGTAAATGGCTACCAGTTCCCAACATCTGTCAGTATACCCTTTTTTGTGTTCAACAGAAGAAAGAAACTCAAACAGGTTTGGAACAAGTGGAGGATGAGTAAATGATGACCATTTTTTGTAGAACTTATTCTTATCCCTTTAATTCTAGAGATAAACAGGTATAAAATGGTATAAACAAGGACTAAGAGACTAAGAGTCCAAAAACTAACTACAAATGCTTGCCTTGGTCCAGCTCTGCGTTGTGTGTTCACAACCTCCCAAACACACACATCACATATCTAAATCATCTTCATCTGGGATGGCCTGGTGGTAAGTAAATCATCAAGAAACGTCAATTGTTTATGTGAAGTTTTCCATCAAAGTATGCTGCTAGTTTCTGAATGGTTTCACAGTTCGGCCAAAGATGAGAATAAGTGCTTCTGGTTCACTTGCATCGAGCCAAGATAACAATAAAATTGTATTTTAAACTCTCTGTACAATTGAAGCTTTATGGTTTTGTAACATGCTACACAAATGACAAAAATTGACCATGACTTGTCCCTTAGTTTAATCAATGCAGTAATACAGTAATCATTACAGTAAGGCACTTACAATTCTCGCTATTAATAAACCATTAACTATGATTTTGCCCCAATAAACTCCTAATTTGTTGCTTATTAGTTACTAAGTAGTTACTTAAGGTTTAGATATTGAGTAGGGATGAAGAATAAGATCTTGCATAATATGTACTTTATAAGTACTAATAAACAACCAACATCTTAATAGTCTGCAGGTATTAAGCCACTAGTTAATAGTGAGAATTTGTACTTAAAATCTATTTGGAATAATGTGAAGTAGGTCTGCACAATATATTTCGTTTCAGCATCGTTATCCCAATGTGCACATGCGCAATAGTCACATCGTAGGATAAGACTTCAAGAGAGTTTAAAAATATTTGGCCACAAAAAATTATAATGATGGAAAGTGTAACAAAGATTAATTGTATTTAATTATTTATATGGAATTAACAAGATTTATGCAAAAAAAAAAGTGTTTCTTACATAGAATTTTTGTCTCGTTTCTAGTCCACATATCTACATTTCATACCAAAAACAAGATAATTTTATTTACCCAACTGGCACATAATTTAGCTTGTTTTAAGAAAAAACTCAATATAATACAAAATATACAATACTCAATCTAAGAGATGTTTAGATATTTGGACTAGAAATGAGTCAAAGAAAAGTAAGAAAAGCATTTTTTGCATTGTGATTATTCAATTTCTGTACCTGAGTACTGTCAGACTTCAAAGAAAATGGTCAAATAGTTCTATTCAAACCATCTTGTGAAACTATTCATATGCAATAGAGTATATATCGCAGAAAAATAAAATATCGCAATATCAGAATTTTCCAATATCGTGCAGCCCTAATGTGAAGTTCATTTTAATTTTGGGGATTCCTTTTAATCAATTCATTAATACTGCTTTAAAACCCAATTAAATAATCTGTCTAAATGTATTTAACTGTAAGTGCAGTACTGTAAGCTAAATGTTTTGGTATTGAAAAACTGAGGGGCAAGTCTAAACGAGTTTGTCAACAATCTTAACATTTTTTTTAAATATCAAATTTCAATGCTAGATCTATTTTAAGTTCAGGTCTTCATTACAGTTAATGGAGTATTGTTTCACCAAACAATGAAAATCATTTACTCACTCGCTTTCATGTTATTACAAACACTATTTGTGTCAACTTGAAGTATCGCATGAGAAACGAGTGATAAAAACGATAAAATTTAGAATAAAAGTTTGCAAAAACGTTTGAGTGAAGAGTGAATGCGAATAATAGGAGATGGAAACACATTTGCCAAATAAACTCTGTCCTAGCAAACAATACAACCAATCAACTGTCTCCGTTTATGCTTGCCTTGTTGTTTACTGTTGGTTACTAGGTTACCAATACTACAGTCATCCACTCTAACAACTCGATGGAAATGCAAATTCCCAAATCCAAATTCGCATTTGGGATATTCTGTCTTTTTTTTGCAAACTTTGAAAAAATGTACTTCACATTAGGACGGAAACCCGACGACATTGAATACTTAGTAGTGTTGCTGGTATTTAAACTGTGTTGGTGACCACTAGCTTCCATTATAGACCATTTTGAGGGATGTAAACAATAACAACGGTCCTAACATATTTCCTGTTTTACATTTTAATTTCCATAGCTGGGGCCGGCATGGTGGCGCAGTGGGTAGCGATGTCGCCTCACACCAAGAAGGTCGCTGGTTCGAGCCTCGGCTGGGTCAGTTGGCATTTCTGTGTGGAGTTTGCATGTTCTCCCCGTGTTCACATGGGTTCCCTCCGGGTGCTCTGGTTTCCCCCACAAATCCAAAGACATGCGCTATAGGTGAATTGGGTAGGCTAAATTGTCCGTAGTGTATGTGTGTGAACGGGAGTGTATGGGTGTTTCAAAGTGATGGGTTGTGGCTGGAAGGGCATCCACTGCGTAAAACATATGGGGTTCATTCCGCTGTGGTGACCCCAGATTAATCAAGGGACTAAGCCAAAAAGAAAATGAATAAATGAAATTCCATAGCTTCTGAGAATCCCAAAAGGTCCATATATTGATAAATAATGTTAAGACTGTTTTAAGGTTACGTTATGATTGAATTGCCTCTTATTACAGCTATGAAACAGTTTGACGACAAGCAGGAAATGTTCACGGGCCAATGACATCACCGCATTGAAATGGTCTATATGGACTTTTTTTATTGTTTAAAAAAACGAACATTTTAATCTTCGAATGCCATTGACATACGTTTAATTTTGGGTGAACAATCGCTTTAAATCAAAGCACTACTTTTTTGTTTTCACAGAACTGTCTCAATCAAAAGTGCTATTGCCAAAAATGTGCAGAACGACAAAAAAAAAGGACTTTTATCAAACTACTTGGCAATTAATATAAAAACACATAACATCAATACATATTCTAATAGCTGCATGTTTTTAAAACAGAAGAGGACTGTCACTTTCCTTCCTTTTTCCCTCCTGTGTTAAATTTCTCACGAGGCTGGCAAACATGAACAGAGAAACATATATTTATCCCTTAAAATGTAGCACCACTATTTAAAACACACAACAGCACCTTCAAAAAAAAGAAGACCCAAGTAAATTATTAAGATATTTGCTACATACTTTTTTTTTTCTTGCTGAAACAGTGCATTTTCTATCAGAAGCTTAAAGTGGCATAATTTCCAACCTGTGCATCCCAGCCAGGTTTAACATCGTCCTTCATTTAGATTATGTAACAAAATTCATGTTCCTGTGTTAGTTAGAAAACAAGCATGTAACAGTACTAACTACTGTAGATTATAGCTCTGCTTTATGTTAGCATGTGATGTTTTCATGATAGCTAAACTGTATCTATTTGAATTAAAGGGCAGTTTCAGCATGTGTTCATTCCACAGCCAATTTTATCATTCAAATATTTCACAGATGGACCGTAATAATCACGTAAAAAAAAAAAGAAATCTGCCATCTGTAGTTGAACATTGCTGTTGTTTGTTGAGGTTTATATTACTAATGTTACATACAGTGGGGTCCAAAAGTCTTCCACTACTGAAAATGACTGTCTTTAGATTCACTAAGTGTTCATTTGTGAAGTTTTTAGCAAATAAATTTTATTCAAAATGTATTATTCATTTTTCTGAAATCCAATTTTTTTAAAATAGTTTTAGATTATGCTATTTCTGTCTGTATGTGATATTTGATTTTCTCAAATAAACCTGTAAAATTGTTGTAAAGACACTGTAAGGCTACATTTTGTGTTTTGATTAGTTAGTACAGACCTATTTTGGATTTATTCATCCAAAACTTGATCGATTTAGTGACATAAATTTCATTTTTTCCCACAATTTTATCTGTGTTTGTTGCATATTACTGCAGTTTTTTTTGGTAAACAATTTAATTTAACAAATGCAGTAAAACAAAAAAAAACATGAATTTCATGGCATTGGTATTGGAGTTTAATATCCTGATGTGATTAGATTTTCAGACAAGTTATTCATATGCCAAAATGTAATACACAATTGCAAATAAATTATAAACTACTGTTCAATGTTCAAGTCTCTTCTGCTCTATTTATTTGATCAAAAATATAATAAAAACAGTAATATTGTGAAATATTATTACGTCTTCAAATAATTACTTTCTGTTTGAACATATTTTTAAAATAATTTATTTAAGATCAGATGATCCTTCAGACACATTTCTAAATTTGCTGAACACTTCAACTTAAAATAAATTAAACAGACCCAAAGACTTGTACTTTGTATAGCTTAAAAAACTAAATTAAAATGAGTTATACTATTCTGATTTATTAAAGTAATACACATGACTTACTAGTCATATGATGTTGAAAAACAATTTAACTGCTTAATATATTTGTGGAAACTGTATCACAATTATTTTGATGAATTATTCAATTTTTATCACCCCAAACATTTAAATGGCAGATATAGACATATAAAAATGCAATTAAATAAATAAATAATTTAATTAATTAAAAGTAAATTAATAAATTCCATAAATAAGTCAAAAAAAAATATTTCAATGTGTTCTCAGACCTTTATACCCCACTGTATGATTGTTACCATATTCTTACTTCAGTAATATTATATTTTATTATTTGCATGTACATTCATCAGCAGTTTCCGCCTCTGTCCCTAAACCTCGTACCCATCTGACCTCCTTCGCTGGGACCAGCTGTCGTAACCCAGTCTTCCAGCAGCCCCTTTGGAGAAACACCATCCAGACTGAGCAAGTAACTGCTGCTCTTCATCTTCATCCAGCTCAAGATGCTCTCCTGAAGACCTGATGCCAAACCACAGCACAATAACAAATATTTATCACCATTCACCACCCATATATCATTTTAAGGTCACACTTTATAATAAGGTTCCATTAGTTAATGCATTTATTAATGTGAACAAGCAAAGAAAAAAACTTTTGTTAGGGGCCCTTCACATATTACATCTAAAACTGCATGGAGAACACGATGTGCGACGATTCCTTCCCCAATTTTAACATGCTTCTGAGCTTGCACTCCTGTGGCGTCTGTCATTGCAAAGCAACCATCAGCTGTGCTCAATGAGAATCCACTAATGACAAAGCCTTGCTGCAGCTCTGATACAAGTTTTATTTAGAGAGAAAATCGACTGCATTTGGGTGCTCTGCATTTGTCTGAGGTAATTAGTCTACCGTTATTACAGGATGTATGTTTATAATCCATACAAAGTTTGAAGCTGATTGGTTGGTTCTTGTCACTTGACGTGTGGTTCAATTGTAACATTCAGAAAAATTCACATGTTTTCAACTCATTGTTCGGTAGGCATGCCTGAAAAAATGAGCATGTCTCTATGTGAAAAAACGAACTTGAGCAAGTAAAAGATGTGACTTTTTTACTGTTAGTTAATGAAAATAAAGTAAGTTCTTGTTGGTTCACTAACACAGTGCATTAATTTATGTTAACAAGCATAACTGGTTTAAGTACTAATTCCCACTATTAACTAGAGGCTTATTAGCTGCCTATTATTAAGTTATCAACTGAATCAGCTGACAATTCTTGCTGTGAGGCAACCATGCTAACCACTTAGCCACCTTGCTGCCCCTTATTAGATTTATTTTTTGCCATTATAGCCAATATTGATAGAAAGTGAAGTTTGGAGAGAGAGAGGGGGATGGGTCACGAAAGGTTCAGGAGTTGAGATTCGAAGTCTGCGAGTCGGGATGTTGGTGCATTGACCACTAGGCTATCTGCGCCGACATAACTTTGAATTTTAATAATCCTTTTGTACATTTTGGACTATGATTAATATAATGTTTGCAAGTACAATGTAAAAAGCAATTAGTTACTTTACTTAAAAAGTTGTCACTTGAAACGTAATTTTATGTAATTATGCAATTCGTTCTTTATTTAATTAATTTTACTTTTCACTTTTTTAAGTAAAAAAGCAACAAGTTGAGTCTTTTTCAACTAGTCAACTAATCACTTTTTACAGAGTTTTGTTCAGATAGTACTTAGTTCATGTTAGTAAAAACATTAACTAACATTAACAAATGAAACCTTATTATAAAGTGTGACCAATTTTTTACAGAAAGTACATTTAATTTTTCATACACATTAGGACTAAATAAATGGAAAAGAAACACATGAGATCACTCATTACTTGTGCAGGGGGAAACATGATCATTTACAGTCTTGGTAAGATGGCTTGAATTAATTCAACTCAATTCAATTAAATTAAATTCAATTCAAGAACAAACTTTCCACTACAGAAACCAAAAGCACCTTGAGACAAATGAGGACAAGATTTGATGGCTCTGAATTCTTTCAGTTGGTTTTTGAGTATCTGAATGGTGGTTTGAAAGGAGGTTATGTGAATTACTCATTACTGGGTTAAATGCAATACCTGCTTTGTGTTATTCTTTGTGGAGCGAGCTCTGATGGCAGAGGCACCTGAAATAATGACAAATTAGTGAAACACAGAAGGCTGACATATTTCTGAAATAGAAGTTCATTATTGCAATCCTAAAAAGCCTCGCAAGTGGGTCATGTCAGGTATTATCGAAGGGAATTTCCTTTTTTGTTCCAGTTCAGGGGTCATTGACCTGATGCATTTTGTCATGAATATGCGTTCAGTTTATGAATTAGAAGTTATTCTGTCAATTTTTGAAATGCTTGAATAAAAAAGGCAAAGCTAAAATAGTAAAAAAAAAAAAAAAAGAACTAGCATATTCTGAAAATTAAAATTTCAGTCACACTTTACAATAAGGTTCCATTAGTTTATGTTTTTACTAAAATGGACTAAGAATGAACAATAGCTGTACAGCACTTATTAATCATAGTTCAGCATTTACTTATGCATTATTAAAATTCAAACTTGTGCTGCTTAACATTCGTTACTGTTTATCGAGTTAAAAATAAACAACTTTATTTAACGTTAAGACGAATAAATACAATTCTAAATGTTTGTTCATTGTCTGTTCATGCTAGTAAATACATTATCTACCATTAACTACCTATAGAACCTTACTGTGAAGTGTTACCATTTTGTCTTTATAGTTTTTGTTTTAAAAACTGACAGAAAAATCAGATTTTTTTTTTACCTTTTAATGAAAATGCATTTTGTTTAGGTGACCTAGAGAAACACTTTCATGACAAAATGTATGATATGCACCAGTGATTCCCAGGAGACCACTAGTTTAACATTCAAAGTCCTTAATGATCTGTCTATGGTCTGAACAAAAACGGCAGACAGCCTGAATAAAAACATAAATCGACTTTCTGACAGTAGGTGGTGCTTATAGAAAGGCAGAAATTTACTTTACTTTAAATACTCATTTAATGATCATTAAAATGGTGATATTAACTGTCAATAATTGTGCTTATCATCACACTGGTATCTGTTTGATTTGTACTTGTAACCTTCATAACTACAGTGACCCCTACTGGGACCCAGGATGGGAGCCAGTGCTATACACTATATCATGAGCTATACTGTAGGGGCCAAAAGTGATGTCTGTTATCTGAAAATTGGCTTATTTTGCCTTTATGTAAACTTTTTATTAAATATTTATTGAACATTTTGCATGCATAATATGGAGCACTAAGTGTAAAACTGATGTACACATTCCATGTTTTATTGTGACGCAATGAAAAGTACCAAACCTTTTTTTGGTCAAGATTGCACTCCTTATTTCCATCCTAAAATTCAATAAAAATCACTATGTAGCAGGCATCGGCTATATCATTAAGTGTTATTTTTTTAAGTGTTATTCATAAGTGTTTATTTCAGTGAAAATTAACATAAAGAAACAAGAAGTGTCCTCTGCTGGTAAAATGGCTAAATCTAGTCTGTTGGATATTGGTTTTTTTCCTACTTCACATATTGCACGCTAAATATTCAATGGGCATTTTATAAAAAGTTTACATAGATGCCCATTTCCTAAAAGGAATACGACTTCTGGCCACTTCTGTACACTGTTGTTTTTTGGGAGTTTTAATGACATACAGAGTGTGCTGTGCAGTAATGCCTGTGAGGGCCGCTCTGATAATATTCCAGCAGTCTCTCAGCCAGGGAAATCCGCCGCAGGAGGCTCTCGATGAACCGCCGCAAACGAACCTTCCCACACATCTCATGCTGCGCCGCTGCTTCCAGAAACTTCTGGATGGTAATGACTTCCCTGAAACACAGTAAAAGATGGTTACTAAAGAACATTTCAGTTAAATAATTTCACAAATCACAATGAATGATTCTTTCAGGAAACTGGATTGAGCTGATAGCATCTGTTCTTGAGTAAACAACTCACTGATTCAAATGAGCCAGATGGAGTAAATCTCCAGCTAATGATTCACTAATTCAAATGAGCCGTTCAGAGTGAGTCCAGTTAATGATTCGCTCATTTAAAATGATTCCATCTGAGTGAATCTCCAGTTGAAAACTCTCCGATTCAATTGAGCCAGTCTCCATTTTGTTCAGTTACATTTGTCTTTAAATTGTGTATCTGTCAGCACATTTTTACATGCATTTCGTTTTTACTAGTGTTGATATCCTACTACTGATAATCCTTTTATTATCAGTAGTAGTCAATGTATGAGCAAGTACTTTCTACATTTAATACTTAAGTACATTAAAAAAGTACGTCTGTCCACTGTCAATTATGTATTTTGTACAAAATAACGTTTCAGCAACGATATCGCAATGCATGTGTCAGCAATAGCCACATCGCAGGATATGCGTTGGGATTAAAGTTGATCAGCACAACAGTTGAGAATATATGAGATTTGTAGAGTTATTCCAAAGTATAACCATAACAGAGAAACTTTATCATTTGCATTTGTGTTTTAAAGCCTTTTCAAGAGAGTTTAAAGCATTCAGGCACAAAATGAGTACATTTGTAACTTTAGTAAAGAATAATTTTACTGAATTAATATAACGAAGACTATACAGTTTTATTTTACATGCCATTATTCAATTTCTGTACCTGAACACTGTTTGACTTTACAAAAAAACCCTAAAGCATTGTTTATTTAACTTTTTCGTTGCTCTATTGTAATAATTTTTGCTATTGATTATTTTTTTATACATAATTCACACCCCAATCAATCTAAATGAAAGATTTCTTTCCAAATATAGCTATTCATAATTGGCTTCATCACTCTGTCTCCTCTCCACCAATCAGCTGGTGTGTGGTGTGCGGGCTGGCGCAATATGGCTGCCGTCGCGTCATCCAGGTGGATGCTTCACACTGGTGGTGGATGAGGAGATTCCCCCAATGTGTAAAGCGCTTTGAGTGTATAGAAAAGCGCTATATAAATGTAAGGAATTATTATTATTCAAGCCATGTGGTAAAGTTGTATTCATATTGCAATATCGCAGAAAATAAAATATCGCAATCTCAGATTTTTCCAATATCGCGCAGCCCTCTTTTGTACTTGGGTAAAACTGAAGTAATACTTTATTTGGATATATCTATACTTCTATATAAGTACTTGATCCATCCAACTCTGCTTGGCGAACATGATGCGTCCTTCATTTACTGAAATTCATGTCATTCCAAAGCATTTATTAATCTGTGGAATTCAATAATCTGCCAATGGGGTAAGCAAAATAATTTTAAAGAGCCGCTATTATGGGTTTTTGACAATGACCTTCTATGCAGTGTGTAACACAGCTCTAAGTGAAGTGAAATATCCAGCTAAGCCTTAAATCTGAAAGTGCACCGTGTTTAAAACTATTGATTCATCTATAAAAGAGTCGACTCATAGTGGTTCGAATGAATCACCGCGGTAACGAGTCTTTAGCCATGCCGGCATGACGTCGATACGGAACTCAAGCCCCGCCCATTTGTTGCACGCGCAGACCCGGGAAAATTGAAGAAAAAAAAAACGGCCCGCCCACAAACACTGTAGAAAGAAAAAGAGGAAGACAAACACTGTGGCAGATCCCGGTTGAATCATGTCGCGAAGACGCTGTGCTCTGAAGTGTGAGGGAAAGTTAGTGTTTTTTTCCTACCCAAAGATGAGGATGTGAAGAGTCAGTGGTTGAACTTTATTTTTGCAAAAATACCTCAGCATTATAGCCCCAGCCTTGTGCTGTGTTCCCATCATTTTTTCTGACGAGTGCTTCAGCAATCTACATGCCTACAAGGGAAGATTCATCGGCCGTTTGTTAAAGGAAGGATCAGAAAAGACTATTGATGTATGGGACTTTGTCAGAGCTTGACAGGAACTTTACAGTACACAGTTCATGGATCAGTTTCTTCCTCCAGTTCACAAGTGTAAGTAAGTGCGATTAAAATGGTTGCCTCCTTGTTTTCTCTAGCTTGCAAATTATGCATTTAATTGTGTTTTCTTACTTGTAACCTCTAGTACTGTATCTGGTTAACTCTTTATATTCTCATATCGCGTCTAAAACCACGTTGAAAACGCGACGCGTGCTGCTTAGTTTACGGATTTAAATGCGTTTGTGAGCTCGCGATCTACTGTTGTTTGTCGTTGCTATGGCCACCATCAGCTGTTCCTACACACGTGCGGTGGTCAAGTTTCAAAATAGTTCAGCTTTTGCCACTGTGTGGATTAGAAAAGCATGTTTTGCAGTGCATCATCAAGCTCCAAGTAGGACATCCAGTTACATTGTAAGTAGCAGCTTGCGCATTCTCTGAAACATCTCCTTTTGTGTTCCATGCTAGAAAATAAAAAATCTAAATGTGCAGACAGTAGTTTGGCAATCAGTTTTTACAGCTCTTCCACTTACTGCTCTCTCCTCTCCAACTCGTGCTCGGAGATGCTGAGCTGCTGCTTGAGTGTGGCGATGACCATGACGGCGGCGTCCACCTGTCTGCTGAGCGCCCGCTCTCGCTCCAGCACCTCCTGCTTCTCCTGGGCCAGGTGATGTGAGTGAGCACGCTCACACAGGATAGCAGTGTCTGTCTGAGCCAGCTCTGAGCTCAGACGCAGCAGACGCCGCTCCATGCTGCTGTTGGCTGTCCTCATCATTCCCTCCAGCCTCTTCTCCACTGACGCCACTGGAGCCGAGAGCGGCCCAGCGGACGCGTCCCCAACACTCAGGCTCCTCTCCGGGAGCTTCTGCGATGCGGGCTGTGTGTGTTTGTGCTCTCCTCTGGTGGATGAGTTTGTGCTTGTGCCGGTGTCGCGTACTTTATGAGTGTCTGCATTGAGGATTTTGCAGCCCTCCTTGCAGAGATCTCTGGGGCAGAGCAGGCTGATGTCGTGTTTGGTGTGGAAAGGGTGGTTGTACTCCAGGTGAGCTCTGAGAGAGGAAAGAGTGTGAAAGCGCTCGTGTTCTCCACATCGCGGGCAGCGAAAGGGAAGGTGAGATGCGGCGCCGGCTCCACACGCCTGACCGTTCTTCACAAACAAAGCGGTGTTACGTGTGCACACTTTCTGCTGCATGACACAGTCCACCTGTCAACAACAACATAAAAAACCATATTAAAAGATCTGGCACCACAGATGTTGGATATAATAGAATGACTATTGTAACATCAGTCCAGGGACTGCAGATAAATAAATAAAAAACCTTTTGGCTAATTCTGGCACACTGTATTATTATTTTTGTATTATTAATGTGCATTGTCCCTGTCAAATAAAATAAATACTGAAATAAAAAATAATAATAACTATAAAAGATCTGTTAGCAAAGTTGACCAGGGGTCTGATTTATAAAATTTGCGTATGAACCTTCCTAAAATTGAACAGACAGCAGAATACATTTTAATTTATTAATGATTATGGCTCATATGATGATTTAAAGTGGTTCAATTAAGTCAATATTTACGTTAAATACATTTATGCTTATAACTGCGCACATTCTACCATCAAAGTGTGTTTTTAGGGTTTCTGCAAGTTTCACCAAGTCAGATTTAAGACTTTTTATGACCATTATGAATGAAATTTCACTTATACAGGGCTAATTGCAGGATTTTTTCTAATGACCCAGTTTGTCCAGCAGAAAATTCTTTTACGTGCCCCATCAAAACCATAAACATTTATTATTTATTTCACCATAAAGTAATTATTCCATAAATTATTTATTTCTTAGCCACATATTTAAATAATGTGTCAAAACAAGTAAACCCTGGTTGTATACATAGGCCTATATCTATTTTGTGTTGTATGATATATTGCACCAAAATATATTGCGCTAAAAAATATTATTGTTATTTTAAGACCATTTTATGCCACTCATTATATAATGCCAGAATGACAATAATACTATCACAACGCAAGTACACTCTCCCAAAGAACACATCATATTTTATTAGTAAGAATATTTTATTTAATTATAGGCATTTTAACAGTTTAATAATTAGTCATTGGTGTAGACATTGAATGTGAAAACGCATATCCTTAATAAATAATAAATAAAAAGTGCAAGGTAAAAAGTAACACAGGCTGTGATATCTGCTACCAGATCTATTTTCAGTTGTCAGGCACTCACATGAAAATATACTATAGTCATTTATAGTAAATACTATAGTGTTTTTTAACCATACAGACACTGATACCTCCAGTAGAGATAGAGATGTTGCACAATCAGCTAAAATGTTGCTAGAATTGTTGTTTTTTTTTACGTATGGGTGATATATATTGCATCACCAAAAATGATGAGGTATATCAATAAGTCGATATATTGATTATTGTGACAGGCCTATGTATACATGTACATTTTTTCAACATAACATTTTTGACATTAATAATAAACTACATGTATTACAGTCTGTCCAGGTCAGTGTCCTCACCACATATGGTCTAAAAATACATGGAGAAATTTTAAACAAATGTTATTGTAGAGTAGATCATTAAACCATATTGGTAAATGGGGTTTTGTTAAAAGTTTTTTTGAGATGCATTGTTGGTGATTGGATTGGCGTTGGCCCATATGGGTAGCTTTACATGAAAAATTTGGTTTTGAAATTTAAATTTAAGATATTTTAAGACTTTTTAAGACCCCTGTCGAATTCAGAATTCATAAGCACTATTTACAGGCAAACACGTCAGTCAAGCAACATGATTACATAAGCATATTTTCTATATAGACATAAAACGTTCTAACTTTTCTTCATCTGTCAATAAATGTAAACTAGGCTTGTTTACTTACATATACAGTATGATCTTTATATGAAAAATTGTCTGAATACTTCAAAATTTGGACTTTTATTTGTTCCATTTGTAAGGTTTTGGATTCTGTTCAAATAATATTTTCTTATTATATTAAAGAGTCTTGCACAAGAGTTAAACTTTGCTTTGGTCGACACTGGACTGTTCTGTTAACTCTGCTAAACTAGAATTACTAAAACTAAAAATACAAAAACTAAATAGAAATGGAACAAACTAAAACTAAACTGAAATGTACACCAAATTTAAGAATAGTATTAAAATATAAACTAATTTCAAAATGTTATCTATAATAAGCTTGAGGCCCACAAACCAAAGTTGTCCTGTGAAGAACTTTGATTTGTCCCATCATTTTACAAGAGGGGAAATAAAGGCAGCATTATGTATTTAAAGCATATATCTTCATCTTTTTATGTTTCATTTTTTACTTGAATTATAGAAAATACATATGTGAATTTGGTTAAAATGCCAATTATTATATATTTTAGATTTTTTTAGGCCGACCAGTTTGATGTAAATGTAAAAATAAATCTTGTCAAGTGCACATATTAGCATAAAATGCTAAGTATTTGAAAACAAATACTCAAATGTCTTATAACTCTTTATTTATTGTGATTTTTGAGTAATGTGTATTTGTCGATATTAGACAAATATGTAGAAAATGGAGAAGTGTTTAAGAAATGTTATTAGGACAGTTTGTTTCAATCTTTTTATGTCAGAATGAGAGAAGCTGACAACAAAAATGGTTAAGAGTTGGTTAGCTCTGCTGGTAGATGGTAACAGCTTGAATCCAGAACAATAGCTTTCAACTTATGAATACATTATTTTGGGTCGGTTTTCAGTAAAGATGCCTTCATGATTTTATTCTGTTTTATCATTTCGGTCAACATAAACATGCCTCAGAAATAAATTTTCAATCTAGCAAGCTTGTCACAAGGCCTCACGTAGTCAGAATACATTAAGTGATCATTAAAATAGAAGAAAAGACAGTATCCTGGTGGTGACAGAGAAAAAAGACATCAAAAAAAGACTTGTCACGACTAGAATGCATGCTAGATATTCATTCAGAATATTCCAGGCCAATTCTCATTCACTCATAACCACGCGTCACCAATATTTTAGTGTATTTTCTCTTAACTATATCATATCAATGGCTTAACGATAAACAGGCTACAGTAATAAAGCTAATCAAATCAAATTCACGCACCTCGGTGGTAACATCAAATGCATTTTCGATTTTTTAAATGGCTTCTATTAATAAATCATAATCTCTTAAACTGAAATGCTTTGTACTTCCATAAAACTGCCCTACGCAAACCTTCCTTATGCAAGCATGCGATCTACTGGCCGGAGTCTGAAATCAGACAGGTAGTCAGTCAGCTGACATTTTCTGTAAAACCAAGCATGCAACCATACCTTAATGAACGAGCTCCAGGGGGGTTTCTTTTGCAATGTAATCTTTAATCAAACTGTTG
This sequence comes from Danio jaintianensis, assembly GCA_903798115.1. Lineage (NCBI taxonomy): Eukaryota > Metazoa > Chordata > Actinopteri > Cypriniformes > Danionidae > Danio > Danio jaintianensis. The sequence goes on along the minus strand of CAIGQV010017386.1, from coordinate 1,007,567 downwards.
ATCCTTCGGGTTATCTGTTGCTTGGTATTTCTGTCCGACCCCACTGGTAGCGTTAACCCTCTGACTGACTGAGATACAGCTGAACGGTATCTAGGTGTATGAAGTCATCTGGTTACTAACGACGTTGTCAAGAATGAGCGTGACAGCAGCGACAGAGGTGACATTGATTTCCTTTCATGTGATGCTAAATGCCGTCTTCGTGCGCAAAATGATCGCAAAATGTCATCGCATAGTGTGTTAAATTACAATCGACCTAAAAATGATCCAGCTGCCACTGACTGAATAGGAAGATTTGACCAGAACATTGAGGATTCATTAGAATGCAGTGCGGCAGAGCATCGGGTTAAACTATTTAAAGACAGACGGAGGGAGTTGAGAGAAATGTCACGATGCTAACTCAAATACAGCTCGTGATAATTTGTGTAACTAGCCTAAAACGTAGCTATAAATAATTATAAATATATTTAATTAAAAAAGTAATACTATATTGAAGTTATTTAAGCACATTTATCTTCCTCTTTTAATATCACAACCTTTCCGATTTTAAATGTGGTATTTCCCAACTGTTGGGTAGGCTTTGAAAGAAGCTGATTGGTCGCTTCGCGCTTGTGTAATCCGTTGGTTTGTTGTGTGCAGAGGGGCTTGTCTTGAGGAAGCGGCCAGTATGGATTCACCGCGGGATATTCAACATTTTAAGCGAAATATTGCCACTCGGTCCACAGTATCTTCGTGTTCCTCTCTCGCCATGGAGATCAAGAGGAAGAAAATAAGAGAAAGCATGTTTTTCCCAAATGAGGTGAGAATGTGGTGAGAAAGCGAACGTTTTGTTTTGAGCTTTTCCTTTCATGTCTGGAATGTGGTTGTTGTTATTCAAAACTAACCGGCAGGTTCAATACTTTCTCAGGCCAAAGACAGACTTGTGAAGCGAGGCAGTGTGAATGACACGCAGCAGATACTGCAAGACTTGAATATGTTATTCATAGGACAGAGCTCTAAGAAATTAAAGGTAGTTTCAGTCTGTGGTGGAGAGTGTGATCATGTTTCACTCAGATTCTGTCTAACGTTACAGTCCATGTTCTGATTTGAAATCCTCACAATGGTCACCACCGTAATTCGGTAAAAATAAAAATTACAAATGTTAACATTTAATTCTGAAACGTTATCACACTACTCTCTCAGAAAGTGTCAGTATTTAGGTTGTTTTCTGTCTTTTATTGTGTCCTTCACCGCCCATTTGAGAGAGTCCGTGAACAAATCTTTTCATGTGAATCGAATCTTTTCAACTATTTTGGTTTGAGCGATTCAATTTGAGTTGTTTTGTTGTTGTCAATGAATCTCTCACCACGTTCAGCACAAGTCCGATTGGTTACGACGAATCGACAATTAGTGAGTGAGTGACCTGAATGTGAAAGCCCCAAACTTATATACTATCTGGCTACGGTGGCTGAGAGAGCTCAAACACTAACCAATTGAGAAAACATCTTCATCAATTTGACAACACTTGGACAAATTCTCACAATGGATGCAAATACAGACATGCACTGAAAATAGCAAAGACCTCAACAGAAATGAGTCAGGGGACCCCAAAAAGTGATTCCTGTTTTAGAGGTGTTTTTTGGAGATTTGAGAGGTCAGGTTTTTTTAACATCCTGGTTGTTCGGTACGGTGTTATTTATATTGTTAGCCCTAATAATCAAACAAATTGTGCGATTAACATTAAATGAACTTCTCTCTAAACAAGAAGCAGCCTGGTTCGTCACTTTTTGGGGTCTTTTGACACATTTACATTGTCTGTGCTATATTCAGAGAGTTTCTGTATTTGCATGTATTGTGAGAATTTGCATGGGTTTGTTGACAAATTTGAGACATTTTCCCGATTTGTTAGGGTTTTTCTGTTTGCCAAGCTGCTAAGTGTTACGTATCTGAATATGTAAATATTAGCTGCACATTTTCCTGTCAAACTAAATAAAAATTCTACATTTTTTTTTACTGCAGTTAAGAAATATATATTTATATAGCATTTTGTAAAGCAGGTTATTTTTTTGTCCTCATAGTTCTCTGACAGGTTTTGTACAGTAAATATGCTCACATATTACAAGTGAGAGATGTTTGAATGAAGGGTGCATTACTTGATTTTAAAATAATTGAAGGTAACACACTCTACTATCTATGATTATTTATTGAACATGAACGTTGAACAACTGAAATTAAAACACACATTGCCTAAAACCAACAGTCACTTTTGTCTTAAAGTGAAAATAAATAACTTGCACTTTTGGAAACAAAATAAATTATTTTCAATGTTTTTCATATTAAAAGTAGAAAATGAGCAGTATCTCTTCTAAATAAAATAACTCTTGTATATCCTGTAAATAATATTTTAAACTGTACGTTTCTTGCATCTTCTGTAAACAAATATTTTAATGTAAATGATCATTTTTATGTAATGGAAAATATGCCGTCTCAAGGCATCACTGGCGCAGCTTTCCATCATTGTCAATATTGTGCAAAGTAAGGCTCAAGAACGGGTCCATCATCCTACTTGACCAGAGATCAGATGTGGCTGCAAAGTGGCCACAGAAGTATCAGCCTTTAACAGAGCGGGGTCACGTGACCCCACATGCGGTAGGGAAAGAAAAAAATCGACCTGGAAAAATTTGATCGATTATAGGTTCTGAATGACGATTTAGATTAATCGAAATCCAGCCCTATAAGATGCTCGATTAACAACAGGTCCATATGACTGCGAATGGTCAAAAATGCTTTAAATTATTCTATTTTTAACCGTTTAACTAAATTCTTGAAATCTATTGTTCGAGAAAACTGGTTCACAGAAATGATTTGGACTTGCATCATTTTCATTCATTTTCATCTGTCATTGAACTTGGACTATTGGAGACCTGCCTAAGCTCTTTTGACAATGAGGCTTCGAGGAGCAGGAGAAGTGTCTCTTCCAGATATTCCGTTGTTTTTCAGGCATCATTTAATGTAATTTAATGCCCATCTCTCATTGATCCATAAATCACCTCGCACACTGTTGTGGAATATAGATTGTGTAGCAGTCATTCTCTCCCAGTGTAGCCTCGTGGATTTTACTCTTAACTGTGAGCAATTAAAGCTGCTTTAATTTTCCTGATGGATTGTATCCTCCTAATAGGACTGCGATATAAAGGAGAAGATGGAGTTTGAGATGCGAATGAGAGCGGGGGCTTATAAGCTTATGGTTGCCAGCACTAAAAAGGAGCAGGTCTTGGATGCATCCAGGAGTCTGTTAACCTGCAATGCCAGAATTAAAGCCTACATGAGTGAAGCCCAGAAGAGGATGGGGTACCAGGACGTCAGAAGGTTAGAAGATCATTTGGGTTTCCAGTGGATCTGCTGGTGAGAGTATTCAACCCTCCTCACGGTGACCTGATGATGATTTGTCAAGTTAATTACAGCTTGCAATATTACATGCATCTTTAATTATGGTTTGAGCCAAAACTCCAATTTGGATTTTGGGTCTCCAGAAGCAGGGTTGAAGACCTCTGGTTTGGTTAAATATTTCTTTCTTGGTTAGTTGACCCAAAAATTAAAATTGTTATCATTTACTGTCTCTCTCTGTTTGTGTCAAAATTATTTGAGTCTCTGTTTGTTGTTGAACTCAAATATGTTTTGAGGAATGTTAGAAACCATTCGCCATTGACTTCTGTAGTATGTTTTTCAATTATGAATCTCAGTGGCTACAATTTTCAAACACTCTTCAAGACATATTTGTGTTGAACAGAAAAAAAGAGTTCGGGTTTGGATATGAACTACTTGAGGGTAAGTAAATTAAATACATTTTCATTTTTGGGTATACTATCCTTTGATTTGTATATTGCTATCATTTTTGCATGCAAGCAATAAATGGGAAATAATATAAACTTTTTTTTTTTTTTTAGGCCCTCAGTCTCTCAGGGACAAATCCCTTGTAAGGGAAAGGTTGCCATATCTGGTAAATGATTTTATATAACTGTTTGTTATATTTGTTAATAATGTCAGAGTTTCTTTGGTTCATAAATTTGTTATTATAATTTTTTTGACATGTCCAGGTCTGCGGATTCCATTGTTTTGGAAGGATTCAGAGCACTTTAACAGTAAAGGGAGTAAGTCATCGTTATAAAATGAGTATAATTATTTAGTAGTACTAAAATACTTGGCTTTGCCAATTTTATGAATGTAATGTTTTTGTTTTTTTGTCAGTTACTTTATTTTGTCAGCTGTATTTTTTTTTATTTGTATCAAGCCAAGTCACATTAAATTGTCAGAAGACATTTATAATGTTACAAAATATTCAATTTTAGATAAGTGTGATTCTTTTAAACCCTTCCAATCATAAAAAAACAATCTTTGCTCATACTATGAAGCAACATTAATAGTAAATGTACTTTGAATTTTAATGGGCAAGGGTTTTTAAAGGATTGTGTGACACAAACTGAAGAAATGGTTGCTGAAGATTCAGATTGATTTTTTTTTTTTTTAAGTCTTAAAATGGCGAATGGTTATTGTGAAATGTATGAAAAAATCACAGTATAATGTACGTATATACAGAGCAAGGATTTTTTTACATTATTTCCTATATTTTTTCTTATTTGTTATTTTGGCTAGAGTAAAAGTAGTTTTTACATTTTTAAAAAACATTAAGAACAGTATTAGCCCTCATAAGCAATAGTTTTTTTCGATTGTCTACAGAACAAACCATCGTTGTACAATAATTTGCCTACTTACCATAACTTGCCTAATTAAGCCTTTAAATAGCACATTAAGCTGAATACTTATATCTTGAGAAATATCTAGTTAAATATAATGTACTGTCATCATAGCAAAGATAAAAGAAATCAGTTATTAGAAATGAGTTATTAAAACTATTATGTTTAGATGTGTTGAGAAAAACTCTTTCCATTAAACAGAAATTGGGGGAAAAATATACAGGGGGCTAATAATTCAGACTTCAACTGTATATTCATACATTTTAAAATAACCATTCATCATTTTAAGACTTTAAATATATGAAGTATATAAATGGCCATTTTTACTGTATTGAGTGGACTTTGTCAGCATAAAACATTTTTCAAATTAGCCCTTTTTTTCTGAACCCTACAGACACACAGCGGGTGGCAGTCTTCTGTTTGATGAAGATTGGTTCTGAGATTTTGGACACTGAAATGGTGATTGCAGACTCCTCAATGACCGATATTTGCTTTGAAGGGGTCAAAATTTTGTAAGTTCCCAGTTTCTGTCTGCAAATTTCCTCATTTGAAAGTTATGTGAAAATTATATTATTGTGAAAAAAACAAAGTGAATCATCTGACAATCTCGTTTTCATTGTTATGAACAGCTCTGAAGTGAAGCCAGACTTTGAACTGATGCTTGAGCTGTATATCTGTGGACTGGATGAGGAAGCAACTTTTGTCAACACTCCAAAAAAACTGGCCAGGAAGCTGCGCTCCTCTTTCGGCAGATCTTCAGGCAGGAAACTCTGCCCTCTTCTGGATGGAGGAGACCCAGACACTTTCCTCCAGTCCAACCCAATACCACCGTATGCAAACACTTTGTTTATTTCCGTTAGAATTCAGTTTCATTTTTGTTGTATTGTTGTAAATTTGTTTATTTGTTTTTGATGCATTAGAGGAGCACGGTACTCATTGTTGGCATACACTACGCTGGGTTTGAAGCAGGCAGAGGGATCTTTCCAGTCTCATTCTCTTATAATCCTGCAAAATGGTAAGCACAAACTAGCCAGATTTTAATAATGGACTGGTCTAGTGCTGCTTATTGACGTTCTGCAATTGGTCTGTCAGTGGAGGCTTCATTATGGCTGCCGCTGTATGGAAACCTGTGCTGTCAGTTGGTGGCACAACCTGACTGTATGACACTAGACATGATGAGCGGCTTCCTTAGCCAACAGGTAACACGCGTGCATTTAAAAAAAAAAAAATTTGGAAGAAAATAAAATATGCTGTTTATGCAGGTCAACATCTGGAAACTTGCACTTTATAAATATATGCAATTTGTAATGTCATAATTTTTGATTGTCCTTTTAGCAAAGCATTGAGGGATTGCAGCGGCGCTGTAGGTTATACTGTGTGCTGAAGGCTGGAAAGATTTCATGTTATTACTCTCCTGAAGAGATTCAAGCTAAAGTGGAGCCTATCCTCATTATTCCCATAAACAAGGTGAGGAACTTGTTTTTTTTGTTTTTTATTTAAATAGCAATGATATTATCCGCCCTGTAATACTTGAGTTTTTGTTTGTATGAAAAATGTTTAAAATCAAGTGTACTACTTACTGTGTTAGCTTGAAATCACCATAAAATTCCAAATGGAGCTTTTCTTGGTCTTCCTTTTTCCCAAAAGACAAAATGTTTATCTTCGGAGCCATTAGAAATCTGTTTTTATACAATATATTATTTGAAGTAATATTAAAATAGTAATAAAAAGAAATGTACATTACAGTACTACAATAATTAATGTAAGCAGAATATGATAGAAAAAAAATGGTTCAAAATTGAGATGCACCAGTATTCATTCATTCATTTTCTTTCGGCTTAGTCCCTTTATTCATCAGGGGTCACCACAACAGAATGAACTGCCAACTTGAAATCCAGCATGTTTGACACAGCGGATGCCCTTCCAGTTGCAACCCAGCACTGGGAAACATCTATACACACATTCACACACATACACTATGGCCAATTTAGTTTATTCAATTCATCTATAGTGCATGTCTTTGGACTGTGGGGAAAACTGGAGCACCCGGAGGAAACCCACGCAAAAACAGGGAGAACATGCAAACTCCACACAGAACCGCCAACTGAGCCACCGTGTCGCCCATGCACCAATATATTTTGTATATATTTATTTTATTAAATTCATGTTACTTGAAATAAACACCAAATATTAACTAACAATTATATACTGTTTTGGCTAAAATGCAACTTTAAATTTTAAATGGACTTTTTAGCATCACTAGTTTGTAATAATATGAAAGGTGAATGTTTAGATTTGCTTAAGATTATTTATCTGCGGGTGTTATTAGACCATTTTAGATAAAGTAGAAAAATTTAATTCAACATATATATAAATAGGAATGGCTAATAATGGGTTTATAACCATTTGTTTTAGCCTGCAACTATGGTAATGCAACCTTTCTTACCTGCTTATTAACGCTAAAGAAATTATATTTAACCTTAAATTGATAGTTAACCCAAAAATCTAAATTCTCTTTTACTCATATTTCACTTGTTCACAACCTATTTTAATTTCTATCCTTTGTGGAACACAAAAGAAGATAGTTTGAAAAATACTGGCTGCTGAGTCCCATTGACTTCAATAGTAGGAAATAAAATACCATGGAAGTCGATGGGTTTGAGCAACCAGCATTTTTTAAACTATCGTCTTTTTTGTTCGACAGAAGAAAGAAACTCATTAAGGCTTAAAACCACGAGGGTGAGTAAACCGAGGTAACTGTCCTGTTAATAGTCATGTCAGGTGGTTGTTATCTCAGAATAAAGCCCAACAGGCTTATCAGCAGCCCTGACGCAAAGCAGAAGGGCTTTATTTTGCGAAAACAACCACCTGTATGTACTTCATCCATTTTATTGCATGCTACTTGCCACAAAATGTAAAAATTAGACACACCATTCTGCGCCATAATAGTTTATTAAATCTTTAATTAAATACAAAGCTGACAGGAACAAAAACTGCTAAATGGAGCATACACTAACCTACGTATTCAGTCACAAGATGGCGCCAAACATGAAACAATAACATACCTTGGAATGTTGCGACTGACCAATCAGAATCTAGTATTCCAGACAGCCAGTGTAAAATGGCAAATAACGTACAGGTTTAATACAATGATAAATGAATAACCGAACAGGAGAACCATCATAAAAATGTTGAATACAGAATTTTTTTGTGTGTGTTTTTGCAGGAAACCCGTATTCGTGTGGTAGAAAATGACCACCAGAGGAGCGGTTCTAGACTCAACTTGATAAACCCAGGGAACGGAGACTCTGCCAGTCACGTTTTTATTGCTGAATCTCCAGACGTCCTGCAGGAGTGGCTTGATTCCCTCTGGCAGCACATTTATGATCAGAGTAAGTTCAGCTAACTAGTTCGAATAACTACTCGAATTATTTCATTATGTGTTATACGTGTAAACAATTAGTATGAACATTTTCCTTCAGATCAGTGGCAGCATACATGTGACAAGCTCATGGAAATCGATGTTTTGTCACCACGGAAACCCCCGCTCTTTCTGACGAAGCAAGCTGACTCCGTTTATAATGATCTGAGTGAGTAATCAAGGATGTACATGTCATTTCATAATATAAGAATGATATTGACTTGTACTCAGGGTGTTGCATTATTAATAATAAAAAAAAATCTAAATTTTTTTTTTATCATGGTTTAGGCCTGTTATAGATAAATGTGACACTAAGGCTGCATTTACACTAGTGCATTTTCATTTTAAATTGGGATTTTAAATGAAAATGTTCCTTGTCCAGACTGGCATTGACTGATTGTGGATTGCATTCCATTTTCGAAAGTCGGCATTTCAGTAGCTGTTTTCATCCAAAGATGCAAAATAAACTAATGCGTAAAACTGAAATATCACATAAAGCAGTTTTTATTTAATGAGTCAAAGAGAACAAAATTATCACTTTTCAAATAAACTGGCGCCAAATATCAAAAAGAAATATTAAAGTTCCCATGAAATTGAAATAAAATGTTTTAGAGGTTAGTATCAGTATTGTTTGTTTTCTAGGATATCAATAAGCTAGTGTGCACCAAAACAGTGATAAAATTAGCATTTAGAAGATATAAAACCGATATAAACAAACATAATAACACCTAAATGAATCAACGGTTTTATTCACATCACCTCATACCTTCAGTTTCTCATCAAATCGCGACCAATCAAAAGCTCTGTAGTATCTGACATGCCCCGCCCCCTTCAAGATGCTTCACATTTGATGCGCTTGAGCTCAACCACTCTCACTGGCAGAGCTGTGAGAAAAACAAAACTCTATTGGCAGGTTTTTAAAAAATTTTATTTATTTTTTTAGAAAGAGGAGGGGCTACACTGTCCCGCCCTCTCTTCGTATTTTGGTTGAGATTACGTCAAACACCGAATAAAAATGCACATTCCAAAGGACTTCACGGGACCTTTAAATTTGTTGGTAGGAGAAGCCACTGTGGGTCTTTTTTTTTCTCTTTCTTTCTCTTGTATAATAAATTCCTTGTGGCTTAGAAGACAAAACACAATGAACACGCGGTGGCTTTTGGAGCCGTAAGACACTCTTTGGGAGCGCTGATGCTCAAGACAGTAAATCATAAATAACTGAACCACTTTGACCAATTTGGAGATTTTAGAATAACCAAAACAACATTTTAGATGTTGTAAAATGTGGTCTGTCTTATGGTTTGTCCATTAATTACATGATTGTTTTGATGCGAATGCGGGGATTTATTAGGTAAATGTGTTTAGCCTTTCTTTCTTATCGGATTATAAGTTTATTCTACTCAGTTGTACGCATAGGTTTATTCATCTTTTATGTGCATTTAAAAAAAATATGCATATCTTGCCTTGCCATTAAGCGATTTATGCATTATTCCAAAATACGCATAAAAATAGTTGGATGAAAACATGGCAAGTGTGCCGCTATAATGGGTTCTTCAGCATTTTCAAAACATCCATTTTCGCAGGTCGAAGATTCCATAGTAGCATAGACGCCAGGCATAACCGTAACAACTTTGATTTTAAAACGAAATAGCCACTAGTTTAAACAAGACCTGAAACTGCTAGTAAGTGGCTGCAATTCCCTGAGTGAGTTCTTGAATCATTATTTCAAAGCAATTAGTTTTTCCTTTAAAATCAAAGAAAGTGATTTTTGAATGAATAATTAAATCATTGACTCAATTAGCTTAAAACCCTTTATTGTGCAAAGAACCATATATGGTAACTTTATTGACATGGCTTATTTCACATTTGAACTGCTTTTAAACATGCAGTATTCACAGGCAGTTAAAGCTTTGGACATTTTTTATAAATTAATAAATAAAATTATTTTGTAAACTGAGTGACATTCTCCATAATGTTAGCTTACACGTCATTTAAAGGCATAGTTCACCCCAAAATAAAAAATGTATTCACCGTTTTCTCATCCCCAGGGGGTTCCAAACCTCTGAGTATTTCTGTTGAAGACAAAATAAGATATTTTGACCAATGTTAGAAACCGGTAACCATTGACATCCTTAGGGGAAAAAAAGTTATGAAATTCAATGGCAACCAATTTCCAGCATTCTTCAGTATATCTTTGTGTTCAACAAAAGAAAGAAATGCAAACTTGTTTGGGATGAGTAAATAATGGCAATTTCAATATTTGCGTAAACTATTGCTAAAACTATTAAAACAATTACAATATTGTTTTAGCAAATAAATATTGCATAGCCCTCTTTATACTGCTTTGTTTTGACTGAATTTGGACGAATCTCTTGTTATTTCTCTCTATATCTCCAGTTTAAAACCAAATCAATTCTTTTTTTAGGCATTGGGTCCCCTGGGAAATTTGAGAGCTTGACAGACATAATTCACAATAAGATTGAGGAAACTAATGGCCGATTTCTAATTGGCCAGGAGGAGGAGACGGAGCCTCCTCATTGGGCAGCCCTGTTTGAAGGCTCCCGGCCAATAGTGGTACAAAAAACGGTTCTGTCACCAGGTAAAGAAAGCAATCGGTCTGTTACGAGTCCTGATACGGGCAGCAAAAAGAAGAGGAGAGCTCCTCCACCCCCTTCTGATAAATTACCCTTTACCAGCGTCTCGTCCAATCATGAGAAAGAGAACTGTAAGGGGCCCAAACCACGGACCGGACGACCCTCGCTGGATGCTAAATTCTCTGCCATCATTCAGCAGTTGCAGAAGAGCCACACATCCACACGCAAGAACGCACCTCTTGGACAGATCGAGACTTGTCAACAGCCCGAAAAAAGAGCTGAGGGGTCCGATCTACCTGAATATACAGGGAAAGAATACAGTGTGGACCCTCAGCCTCCTGTGCCGGCTCCCAGAAACAAACTGAGGATGTCATTCAGAGAGAAGATGAACCCCAAAGCCTGGTGAATTAATGAGGCGGGAGAAATTTCTTTGATTTAATGCTTTGTTATGGAAAGATAAAACATCCTTGGACTCATAAGGAGAGAAACTCCCTCTTGTCCTTGTATTGATCCATATCAAGGGGCAGCGGGAGGCTGGGAGCGAATGGGAATAACATAAAGCACACTTCGTTCTAGCTTGAGCAAACAACTTAAATCAGACCGCTTCTTTCTTTTTGTAGAATCTTAAATGCTTTTCAAATAACAGTCCTGTAATTGGCCGATTGCTAAGTTTACTTTCAAGACTAGATGGAACCTAATAATTTCAGCTTTGTTTAAAATCGTCATTTACTGTAAGCTGTGTATCATGACTTTAATACTGATATCTGTATGAACCACTCATTCTGTAACCACTACAGCTAAGCACTTTAAGATTTTGTCCCATTGTCTGCAACAGCATTTCAGTTTTTTTTTATATCATAATGTGATAGGAAAAATTGACTGGTATGAAAACGAATGTTTTTTTTTAGAAAGTATCAACATGTGAAGATTTAATTTTAGAATAATGATTTTATACAGGTAAACATTAACACTTAAATTTACTAACATGTAATTTTTTGTTTTAAATTTAGACACTAAGGGTTAATTTGTTAAACTGTTGTATTAGATGGTTTAGAATTAGTTTCCAAGCACTATGAAGCACTGTATGTAGAGTATAGTGCACATGGAAATGTCTTGTTGGGGTAAAAAGTTTCTTTTTATGTACACTTTTGAATGTTTATGTAGCACACACAATACATTCCACTCAATGTTGTTTTTTTGGGTTTTTGTTTTTTTTTATGTAAATTTTCTTATTCATATTATGGTGCAATATCTTTTATTTTAATTTTTTGTACTATTTCAGTTAGAGTAATCCTTTCTTTATCAAGCATTAATCTGGGTCTTTTTTTCTTTGGGCATTAATGTAACCTGGAAAGATATTTGCAGTTATTTTGCTAAAATGAAATAGAACAACATTAAAAAGTTGTGCTAAACTAGTTTATTCTTCTGCATTTTTCATTTTTGTGCATGTACAACTATATAATGCAGCAGTTGGTTGAATTTCAACACCAAAAACAATGTTCACATAATGATAAAAATCCATTTTAGAATATCTATTTACAAACGCATTTCAGTAAGATCAGCCAAGATTGTCAAATCCTTATGGTGCTCAATTACAGTTAAAGGGATAGTTCACCCCCAAAAAAAAAACTAATTCTGTTATTATTTACTCACCCTTTACTTGTTTCAAACCCATTTGAATTACTGTTAAAAAAAGAAGGTATACTGAAGACAATTGGAAACCAGTAATCATTGACTTCCATTTATTTTTCTGCTATGGATGTCAATGGTAATAAGTTTCCAACATTTCAAAATATCTTCTTTTTTTTTTTTTTTCAACAGAATCAAAAAAATCTAACTGGTTTGGAACAAGTCAAGTAAATGATGATACAATTTATTTTTGTGTGAACTATCCCTTTAGTACATTTGATATCAATCCATAAACATTTATCCAATATATACGTTGCTTTACTGTTTAATATAGTGTTTTGTTTTTAGTTTATACATTGGCTGAAGTCTCATGACTATTACTATCAAAAAAAAAAACTCGCCTGTGGTTCTGACCAGCACCATTATTTGTAGACAGCCTTCTGGAATGCACCATGAATCTGTTGCTCCAAATTGCGCTCCAACTCCTGCCAGTGCTGTTCCTCAAGAACCTGCTACTCATAGGATTTAATGGAGCAAAAGGACAATTGACATTTAAAGTGTTATCATAGCATAGACAGTGTAACCTCTTTACATCTACTCTCTTCCCACCTTTTTGTTGAGGGAGGTCTTCAACGTCAGAGGAAGCGCCTGTTCATTTTTCTTCACAGGGTTTTTTTCAGTCTTTCTTTTTTGTCTTTCCTGCTGTTTCTGCTCCAAGGTCTTCTGTAGAGCTAGGACTCTCTCATCTTTAAAGACCGCCTCCCGCAGTTCACTTCTCATCTTTTTTTCTTGTTGACTGAAACAAAACAAAAAGCCTTTCACTTGGCAAAATTACTGCTAATCATTCCATGCTTCAGAACATTTATGTCCCATTCATACATACATTGGGGTCTGACAGAACTAATTCATTAATTCCAATAATTTTGTTAGAAGTTAAATTAGCAGCGTAACTATGAGAAAAATGATTTTTTCCATGTTTTGCTTTAATGATATCACTACTTAAGCTGACATGAATTCTGTATATATGTGTAATACCTGGGCCTTATACTGTGAAACTGGTTTGGCTGGGTAACTAAATTTTTGGCAATATGAAAGTTTGCTCTTTCATTTTTGTTGGCTAAATGTGTTAAAATTCGGTAGTAAATCACCCTGTTTTGAGCCTTGTGAATACACTCAGGATCAAATTAAGAGAAAGTTGGTAAGTTTCATGGCACCAACAAAATCTAATTAGACTTACCAACTTGAAACATCCTGTAACCCTGAGTTTGTTAAGCTGATACCATGGACCAAACCTGTGATCTTCATAAAGGGTCTAATACAGAGCCTTGTGGCACACCAGTTTATCACTGTAACACTGTCTGTTCTCTTCCCCCAAAAAGTCAGTGATTTAGGAGGGAGTACATAAACCAGGCAAACTCTCAATTCTTACTCCCAAGTCTGCCCTAAAGAACATTTTGATCTATAATGTCAAAGAGAGCACTAAAGTAGTTCTAGTTGGGAACATACCACCTTACATCTGACGAGTACTATGGTAAGGCCTAACTGGAAGTCTTCATTAATATAAATGAAAGTGATCTAGAACTAGTTCTTATTAATTAAAATGAATTCTGGTATTAATTATTCACCCTCATGGTGTTTCAATTCCCTGAGACCTGCGGAATTAATAACAGAATTTTCAGATTTGGCTGAACTAACTCTATAAGCAATTCTCATGTCATATTTTATTTAATTTTTTCAGGTTTAATCCAAAATATTAGTTTGAACCCTACAGTAAGTTGACGCAGGCAAAGGTATGATAGGACCAGTTTATACAGTACCTACGCAAAGCCGCCTGCTCTGCCAGATTTCTTCGTAGAGCGATGTTGTCCAGCTGTTCCAGCAGTAGCTGCTCTTTGAGCTGTTTCTCCTGGAAGATGCTGTGTCTTCTGTCCTCCAGATCACACTGCTCTGACTCTCTCAGGAGAGCTAAACGCTCTCGTAGCTCCGCCAGAGACATCTCACAAAGCAAATCATGACCTGCAGTCTAAGTAACATCACGAAACAGTGGTTACTACATAAGAAATTACGGCCATGCAGCTTTAGTGACATGGTCAATGCCAAATCATTCATTGCCTTTAAAAATATATTTAGTGCTGGGCAAAGATTAATCGCATAATAAAAGTTTGTTTTCACATAATATATGTGTATTATATACAGTATATTTAATATGTCCAACTTATCCAGCATATGTTTGTACGCAGCGGATGCCCTTCCAGCTGCAACCCATCACTGGTAAACACCCATACACTCCCATTCACACACATACACTACGGACAATTTAGCTTACCCAATTCACCTATACCGCATGTCTTTGGACTTGTGGGGGAAACCAGAGCACCCGGAGGAAACCCACGCCAACACGGGGAGAACATGCAAACTCCACACAGAAATGCCAACTGACCCAGCCGAGGCTCGAACCAGCGACCTTCTTGCTGTGAGGTGACAGCGCTACCCACTGCGCCACCGTGCCACCCAAATTCATATCATATACATATATATTTTATATCTAAATAAAAATGTTCTCAAATATATGCATGCATGTGTGTATTTATATATAGATAATAAATATACACAGCATACACACATATATTATGTCAAAACAGACTTTTATTTTGGATGTGATTAATCTTTGCCCAGCACTAATTTTATTAAAAAAGTAAAAACCCCTAATTTACTATACAGCATGTATAATAATTTTAACGCCATTGACAACCATCGTCAAAAATGACTGGTACTTTATATATTTTTGATTAATGTAGGAAAGCAAATCACTAACCTCAGTTTCATCAATCAATTTTTGTCTGACCATAGAGACTGACTCAAAAGCACGAATCTGACGAATGAGCTCCATCTTCCTGCTCAGTTCAGCCTGGGCTTCCTCCAAAGCCTGACTGAGGAGATCCCTGCTCTGCTCTGAGACCTCCTTAACTGTTCAGGAGAAATACATTGTGTTTTACTGACATTGCAAGCCTTTACGCTTAAAGTATCAGCCAAAATCTTTATACCTATCCGTTGTTTGATTTCTTGGAGCTTAGCTTTGGCGGCTTTGGAGCTCTTGTGACCATCAGCCACTTGTTGCACCAGCTCCCTCATTTCCTTCTCCTCCTTCAGACGTTTCTCTGCATACTTGCGCATGAGCTCTGCGGTCTAAACCAATCACGCATTACACCATCACAAATTGAGTCATGTATTGCCGTAAACACTGAATGTTTGTTATGAGATCACCTCCTCTTTCGTCTCCTGCGCTTTATGGTGGTTACGTTTCAAGACTCGCTCCCGAGCAAGAACGGCCTCTTCGTAGCTGATTCGTCCTTCTAGTCTTCGGCGCTCCAGTTCTGCCAGTTCCTCCTGCAGATCCTTCTCCTTCATCTCCTTCTGCCATTGCAGGAATGAAGATGGTTCGCTAGCACCCTGTAATAATCGCTCTAATCTGAATACACAAATACTTATATGTTAGAAGAACACACATGTATATTAAATGACAATGGTGTTAATAGTAGTTAATAGTTAATAGAGTAACGAACAACAATGTTATGAAAAACAACTCCTATGATTCACCTTGAAGGGTTAGTTCACCCAAAAATGTCTTTGTGATTGTAGGCCACATGAAACAATGACATTTGGCCACATTGATGTCAGAACTAGTGTGGTGTGTTTTCATGTATCTTTTTTCTTTTAAATTGACATTTGATAGTTTTTTATATATGTATATATATATATATATATAAGTTTGTGTCTTGCTCGAGGCTACTGATGAAAGACTTTCAGAAGTCCTGGCATGGATCTCATTATATGTGCTATATATATATTTATGTTTACCAATTCATCAACCAGAACATTAACCTTTCGCGTCCTTCCTCTCAGATCCCTACCACTTTGTTAAGAAACAGATATCTGATTCTGCAGTGGTAAAACATGGTGTAACGCAAGGCTCTGTATTAGGACCTTTTAACTTTTAAACATTTTTTGCAGATTTTTAGATTGGAAACGTTAACGTTGACTTTCATAGTATTTGTTTTTCCCACTATGGACGTTAATGGTTACAGATTTTCATCTTTCTTCAAAATATCTTCTTTAGTGTTCAACAGAATAAAGAAACTCTTTAGCCACTTAAGGGTGAGTAAATTTTCAGGGTTTTTTTGGATAAACTATCGTTTTAATGAAATAAATGACAGATTCAAGACATTTTCTAATATTAGTTTGTTTTCCACTCAAAAAAAAGTC
>CAIGQV010017386.1:976543-990530 GCA_903798115.1 Danio jaintianensis | reverse complement strand
CAAAAAAAATATTTAGCTGCTTTTTCAAACTATTTATTTAAAATGAGTTGAAATAACACAATTCTTAAGGTTTTTTAGGCACAACTTAATTGTTTTATATTCAATCCACTTAAATTTGTAAAATCAATTCAATTAACTTAATCGATTTGTGCTGGGACAACTTAATGGATTTGTGTGGAACCCAGCATTTTTTACAGTGTACCTCAGCAATGGGGTGATCCAGTTGTCATCCACGACGGCAGCATCATAGATGTGATTCCATTCCCTCTGGATATGTGTTGTGAGGTTGTTGACGTTAAAGAAAAAACTCAAGAACTGACATTTGCCCCATAAAATAGATTGAAAGCAAAGAATGAGGAAATGTATAACACAATACTTAAAATTCATTAACATTTCTACTGTACTTACTGCACTGTAATTGTTATTTGATCATACTTTTACATGGAGAAAAAAAACAAAAATCAACCTATTTTTTTTAATTAAGGTAACAGTCTCATTCTCTACATATTTGATGGTCTATAATAATAAACAGGTTAAAATAAACAGCACAAATTAAGGATTTCCATGTGTAGTACATTTGTTTTGCTTACTTTGTGCATTTTTGCGATGTCTAGAGACTTGATAATCCTGCTGAAATGCTCCAGGCCAAGATCATCAAGACAGAACATGGCAAGATAACAGACAACTGAGAAATAAAAATAATAAAAGACACTGTTTTTTCTGTGAAATTCTAAATTACCTTCACAACAAAAAAGAAACAGTAATTGGGATATAGTAATGTTACTGACAGAACTTTTAGGCTGAAAATAATATTTATATCACATAGATAAGAATAATTGTACCAGTGAACAGATTCCGGTCTACCCTGAAGATCTTTTTTCCATGGTGAAGGTAAAAGATGTTGACTACAACGTCCAAAAGCTTTTTGTGCATGATACATCCATACAGAGTGTCGATAATAAACTTCTGGTCAGCAGAAGAATGAGTCTAAAAGACAGATGATATCAGATGATGATGATTTTTGGGATTTTAAACATACCATTATTATACAATGGTCTTAGTGTAGTAAAAATGTAGCCATGTTTATATTTTTCATACTGATTACCATTTGTGTAACCATACATTTATCCCAAATTCGATAGTTAAACTGATTAATTGGTGTTACCATGTTTTCACCCCCATTTTATATACATAGTAAAATCATGGTTAATTTTGTGGTTTAAAAAACACAGTTAAAAAGTGTAAATCATTCAGTGTCAGGCAAGATTTACAGCAATAAAAATTTTATAACATATTAAAAGAATGTTTTATGGAGATTTAATCCATCAAAAGAGTTTTTTAAAGGTTGAACTATCACTTATTATTTGACATTTTAATACACGCATGTCAGAATAATGTATGTATGTTACGATGAATGACAATCAGTGTTGGGTAAGTTGCTTCAAAAAAGTAATTAATTACTAATTACATTAAAATTGTATTTAAATTACATTTTTAATTACTGTGTCTGAAAAGTAACTCAGTTACTCAATAAGTAATTAAATAAATTTACTCAACACAACTTAAAATTCAACACATAAATGCACTACATATAAATCCCAATGCCGCATAGACAATAGAAATTAAACTCTTTTAATTCCTTAAATCTGAGCCAAACAGGACCTTTTAGCTTTATTAAAAATGTAACACTTTAAAGACATTATATGTATCAAAACACAAAACATTTCAAAGCGATGGCACAGTGCAGTACCATATAGAGACATGAATTTCTGACTTTCTGTTCATAGTTTCTCAAGCATGTTCAATCTACTTGATAAATAAATTACTCTGCTTCTCTTAATTGATTGATCCAGAACTGTTGAATTTATGAACAGTATTTAACCAAGGACTTAATAAGTAACTGTAATTAAATTACCCGAAAATGAAAAGTAAACCCTTAATTTACATTTTCTGTGGAAAAGTAATCTAATTACAGTAACTAGTTACTTTGTTTCTAATTGCACCCAACACTGATGACAATGGATCATTATTTTATACAAACTATACATTATATTTTCCCAAAGATATACGTGCATTTAACACTCTCTATCTGTAAACAGATGGAGGAAAATAGGCCTACTTTAAGTCAAAAAGAAAAGACCTACCTGAAGATTCTTGGCAGTATCCTGTGTAAAACTGTCAATGCATTGTTTGTCTTCTTGAAAGTCGTCCAGGAACCTTGCGACTTCGTTGACAAGTTCTCTGTAGTTCATCCTCACTGGATTTCTCAGCCAAACTAAATATACTTTTGGGTCAGCAGTCTCAAATATGGATAGTTGTTCAGCTATAACGTATCTTATTCGGATTGCCGAAGCATTTTATTACAAATTCTGAGAGGAAAAATGTGCTAGAATTCTGTCTTGAATCATAGGAATAGGTTTATATGTGTGATAATGGCCTGCGGTGAAAAAATATCCATCCAGCAGCTACAGTGTTTTGCTGTTGCCTGGCAACAGTGAGGCGGTGTGACTTTTCCTCAGAGGAAACGTCATTCGCTTATTACTATTCTCTGTGCTGTTCCCTTTGTTCTCTTTTGTCCCCCCAAAAATGAAATTAATATAAAAAAAATCTAAACAATACCTTAAAGTGTTTTACAAAAAGAATAGGTTCAATAATGTGTGCATAAGTACATAATAATACATCAATTCTGAATAATAACAGTAATTATTAATTTGTGTGTGTTTGTGTGTGTCTAAAGTTATGCAAACCACTTAAAATTCAAACGTTAATATTTGTTTTATTCCATAAAAGTGTCATAACATTCTTTCATAACATTCAAAATGTTTATTTTAAATATGTTAGAAATGTCATTTGTTTACAGAATAAAACAATCAAACAAACAAACAAACACACACACACACACACACACACACACACACACACACACACACTCTCTCTCTCTCTCTCTCTCTCTCTCTCTCTCTCTCTCTCTCTAACTAAAATAAAAACATGTTTATCTTAATTTTTGAAGACTGAGAAACAGAACATTTTGTATGTAAATATATTTAGACTATTTTATTTTTTATAAAAATTATAATAATCATATCTGAAATTTGGAGAACACGTTAACAGTAATGTATAAAATAATACACAAATTAACATTTCACTAAATGTTTACTCAATCATTTTACATTACTTATATGTTGAAATTATACCTTTTTTTTTTTTCTCGAGCTGTAAACTAATAGAGAGTGCCATTATTTACCACATTCAGAAATAAAAAACACGGAGTGCTTGGCAACCCCGGTGTAATCAGTCAAGCAGCGCAACTTCCGCGGTCAGACCGAGCGCTGGCTACAGTAGCTCAGTAGCTTAGTCATGAGCAGCTCGTGTGTTTGGGGACAAAGACAACCACTCGACTGCTGGATATAAGGGCAGAGTCCGAGTCTGCGATTAATTAATAGTGGATTAACATTGCCCGTGTCTGTTTATTGGCCTCTACTTAACGGTGTCAGCGCGGATTTGTTGAAGAACGGCCGCTAGCTTAGCTCGCTAGCTGTGCTGTGTGTTTGTGTGCGGGTTTAAAGGTCCTGTTTGGGTTTGGTACGGAGCTGCCGCTAAACTGGCGAGGTGACCGATGATGAATCGCTTCCGAAAGTGGCTTTATAAGCCAAAGGTAAGCTTGCCATCAGTTCAGTTAATAAATACTAATTGGAATATTTTTATAATTATTAAGTCACTGTGTTTCCAAACCTATCGAGCTGTCTACTTAGGACATCCTATGATGTAACGTTAGGCAGCCTACATTGACAGCATTTTGGGGCGTCGTATTATGCAAAATGTGTACATGAGCTGTTATTTTGGCAACACATGATGTGAGCTGTATACCTAGACAGCTTTTGGGCATCTTATAATGTGACCAACCTTGGCATCAAATGCCAACCTCTCTGTGTGGGTAGGATCTTTACTGCGCTTTAAATCACAGCCCTTCACTGGTCTGTCAGATGAATTTGTCCCTTCATATTGAATTGGCATGTTCACAGCTGTGTGGCATTCTGTCCTTTATTTTTAAGCATATTATTTGTTAAAATATGTAGTATTCATTTTTATTTTATATTATTTCTGTAATATTTATGAAATAATCTTGGTTAGCTTGTTTATATTTTTATTATATATATGTTTTATGTAATTTTTTTAGCAATTGTATGTGTTTCTGTGATAGTTTTTTTTTTTTTTTTTGCTATACTATTAACACTTAATTTGTTTTTTGTTTTCGTTTGCTTTTTAGCTTCACCTTAAACTTATTTCTGTTAGCTGCCAAAACAACATTATTATTATCTTGTCAGATATTTCTTTTTTTCATTATTTCAGCTTTATTTCAAACAATAATTGTCATAGGCTTTTATTTTCGTAATATTTATGTCCCATTATAGCTATTTATGTTTTGAGTTAACTTTTTATTATATGATATATTAGTTTCATATGATATTTTAGTTTCAGTTAGCATTTTAATTAGTTTTTTTGTTTATTACTGTTTAGTTTCATTTAGTCTTGTTTTTATTTACTGTGAGTAAGTTTAGAGATTAATTAGTTTTCAGCTTAAACTTATTTTGTTTACTTTTATTTTTTGATTTATTAACATAAAAAACATATAGTGTCGCAACTTATTGATCATGTAATATATTACAGTGTAGTAACAACCTGCTATGAAAACCTATAGTAATACATTTAAATTGGAAGAGAAATAGTTCTGTTTTCTACATTCGGTTTGCCGAAGTTTAACAGCTCTTTGTGTGAGCCCCAAACTGTCGTCAGCAACTTCTATTTTACACATCAAAAACCACATTTCACCACAGCAAACAATGGCTTTGGTGATGAAAGATTCTTGCAATCCACATCTCGGGCACTTGATGCAATCGTGTTTTGCTGTCAACCGATGTTTAATACATTAAATGCTTTCTATTAGACATCAAGCGTGTTTCTTCAAATATTAATAATAATCTTACAACAGGATGTGAGTGTTTTGTTGGAGGTAAACCAATAATGTTCAAGAGGCACCTCTTGATCCGTATAAACTATGGAAATAAACAATGCTATATTATGTTATATTATATTAAATTAATGTTAGCATATGAAATCAGTGAAAGAAGTACGTTTGAAAAAGATTTAGCTTCGCATAGAAAAGTATGTCGTTTGTTCTGTTCTTTATTTAATTGTATTTTTTGTGTGTGCATATTGAAATTGTTAAAGTAAAAAAGAAAAGAAAAGTATGTCACAGCAACATTTGACATATCCTTACTATCAATGTTGTTGTATTTTTATAACTGTCCTATAACCATAAAGCTGTAGTTGGACATCATTATCATCACTTTGAAGTGTTGTAAAGCTCAACCCAAACAGCTGCACACAAAGTAAAACAATACTTTGTTTTGGTTCTTTTAACCGGCCCACTGCCACTTTAGCCAATTATATTTTAACACCCCTGGTTGCCTTGTTGGAAAACTGCATATTTTATTCATTCAGTCATGAAGGCTCTCAAAGCATGCGCTCGTGACCCAAATGCGACCTCTGGTGGACAGTAGCAGACTCCAAAATGAGACGCAGATTCAGAGTTCCACATGAGGTTATTAATTAGCAAATAATATAAATATTACGAATGTAAACATTAGGTGAGCAGGTTACATTGTAACCCTGTGTCCTAACAACACGCTACGTTACGAGATTTGCAGTGACAAGCAATTTGGCTGTTTGCACCAGACGAAACAGGACAGAAATTTAAATACAGCCATTCAGAAGCACAGAATATGCACTCACTCACGAAATGGTAAGGTTTATAATCTAATTAATACATATTAAACCTCTTTAACATTATTAAATGTAGATGCTGAATCACTATGTGTTGGTTTTGAGTCGCCTTTCTAAAGTTCAATTTCAAACGGTTTATTTTAGTTTCAAGATCTGAGGTAAACTATCTGCTGCTGCGTTCCGTAGTATGGCAATAAATGTTATGTAAAATGGCATTCAAACTCACATTATTAGCATTTAACACTGAATAAAGCACATGAGGTGTACCTGAGGTGAGCATTGTCAAAGTTTTCTGTTGTTCAGCTTCAAGAAGTAGAAGCCATTTCTAATATATCAATTCAAGGTGTTGGTTAGAACAAAAACTCCTTTTAATATGGAAAATATTCCTTCTATCACGTGCCGTTGCTTTTATTTAGAACACAATTCAGCCTTTAGGCTCGATAGTCAGACTCGCTCCTGTTGGTTGTCAATCTGGCAACCTACGCTTGCGTTTGTTTTGATCCATGAATGCAATACCTAGTTCAACCACTGGGTGTCAAACTTGCATACTGTACCTTTAAAGTCAACAGTCGTTTTAATGTTGAATAAAACTAAATCAGGCATTTGAACACACAAACAAAATAAATATCATCACCACCTCAAAAACATTCTCAGGTAAACAAAAACTGTTGAAACGGAGTGGAGTTACTTTATTGCTGCATTTGCTTTCTTAATGTGGCTCGATTGGTTGGTCATATTTCAGCATCCATACTAAAATCATTGCATGTTTTTGAACAAGAAAACCAGCATTGCCACTCTGCATGGTGGCAGAGATGTGCGTTGACTTGTAGATGGAATTTAGCTATGTAGCTAGTTCTTGGGCAGTTCTTTGATTGTCTGTTGTCCCTGTAAAATAAAGAATTAAATTAAAGTCAGCATGAAATGGAAGTTAAGCCTAACCATTTCCCCACCTCTATCGTGATGTACATCCACTTGAAACTGTTCTGAAATTAGAAAAAAAAGTAGTGTAATTTTGAATTTATTGCGATTTAAAAACATTGCCTGAAAACATTGTCTTTTACATGGTGTGCTAGAGGCAGGCACACAAAAGTACTTTTACATTAAATCACTCATTTATCACAAAATATTCAATTTATTATTATAATTTTTTTTTTTTTAATAACGACAAACATTACATTACATTTACATTTAGTCATTTAGCTGACGCTTTTATCCAAAGCGACTTACAATTGAGGTTCACAAAAGAAGCAATCAGTACAAGAGGAAACAAAGCATACATAAGTGAAATCGGACTAGTCTTGAGTAGATAAAACACAATATATGAGCTAGTGCAGTCAAGGTTTTTTTTAGTTTTTAGTTTTTTTTTTATTTATTAGTGGGACAGGTGTAGACGGAAGAGATGAGTTTTAAGGCGATTTTTAAAGATGGACACAGAGTCTGCCAAACGTGTTGTAAGAGGCAGATCGTTCCACCATCGTGGGACCGATTCAGAGAAAGTGCGGGAGAGTGATTTCTTGCCCTTTTGGGATGGCACCATGAGACGACGCTCGTTTGCAGAGCGCAGTGATCTGGAGGGTAAATATGTCCGTATTAGTGAGTGAAGGTAGGTGGGTGCTAAACCTGTGGTGGTCTTGTAGGATATGAGCAGAGCTTTGAATTCGATGCGGGCGGCTATAGGGAGCCAATGTAACCTGACAAAGAGGGGTGTTACATGCGCTCTTTTCGGTTCCTTGAAGACCACTCTTACCGCTGCATTCTGTATCATCTGTAGAGGTTTGATAGTGCAGGCCGGGAGTCCAGCGAGTAAAGCATTGCAGTAATCCAGCCTGGACAGGACCAGACCTTGTACCAGGATTTGTGCAGCATGCTCTGAGAGAAAAGATGTGGACCCAGAAAATTATAATCTGCATTTATTTTGTTTGATCTTTGTTAAAGTATTTTATGTGGGTAAATCTCATTAATGTAAAATTGTCAAATGTGCCTGCTAATGAAGCTGATGTGGTTATAAAATACTACTTATATTTTTGTATAGGCCTTCCACAGATTTTAGTTCGCTATATGCTATAGACATATTTAATTACACACCTCATTAAAGGGATAGTTCACCCAACACTGAAAATTCCATCATCGTTTACTCACCCTTCACTTGTTTCAAACCTTTTATGAGTTTCTTTCTTTATTAAACACAAAAGAAGATATTTTGAAAAATGTTAAAGCTTGTTACCATTGACTTGCATAGTATTTGTTTTTCATACTATGGAAGTCAATGGTTAGAGGTTTTCAGCTTTCTACAAAATAACTTGTTTAGTGTTCAACAGTTTGGAAATACAGTGAGAAAATCTACTTTTTTGGGGGGTGAACTATCCCTGTAATGGCTGTGTTTTGTTGGTTTGATTCCTCATGCATGGGCATCACAGGACTGACCTGTTGAAATCAGCTTAGTTGAATGGAGCTGTGCTCCATGTCGCAGCCACGTGCCACTTCCAGCCAGATTCCCTTGCAGATTACAAACAGTCACAGTTCAGGAAACAGAGACTTCACAGTCTGGAGTCAGTCCAAATACTGTAGCACAACTATGACAGATAACACCACACTATCTAGGCTATCTTCTTTGTTGTTGTTTTTTTGTTAGTATTGCTTGCTATGGCAAAGCTTTTATTTTTTTAAAGGTTAAAGAATTTAGCCATATTTAGCTGTACCCTGTTCCTCATAACTTGCCTTGTACTTGTGCACTTAACCAATATATTATATTGTTTATATTATTTTAATAACATTTTACATTATTTAAGGGTTTTTCTTGTCTTAGCTTTCAAAGTTAAAATTTCATTCATTAAGAAACTGCGTAATACAGCTTTAAATTTAGTTTATAATATTCTGTTAGTAATTTATTTTGAGCCCAAAGTTATGACTGTCATGCAGTTCTACCATTATTTACAAAACAAATTCATTGATTGTAACACATACACTCAAAAAAAAGATTTTTGCTGCTTGTTAAAACTTGTGTAAATGCGCTTTTTTAAAAACGTTTAATTGTTCTATGTTCAACCCACTTAAATCTGTAAAAATAATTAAGTTAACTTAATCAATTTGGGTTGGGACAACATGATAGAATTGTGTGATAGAATTTTTTTGCCATCTGCACTATACTTCAGTTGCACCACATGTTCTTTAGGCAAATCGTAGTTAGTAGGTCGTAAGCCCTCCATAAAGTCATGCATAGTCGCATTGAATGACGTAATATCCAATAATAAGCATTTAAATCATTAAACTTCTAATGCTTCTATATATAACTGTCCTATGAAAATGAAATTCTAAATTACATTTTTATACTACATTACATTACATTACAGTCAGTCACTAAAACAGACGACGCACATACCTGCATCGCAAAACATTAAACTGTTTTTTTTTTTTTTTTTTTTTTATATCCTGCATATGAAAGAGAAAAGAGCAGGGAGAAAAACTCAGTCATAAAGAAATTCTCGTTTTAATTAATGGACATGATTAACACAACACTCCTTGAAAGAAAATTTAACTCTTCTTTCACAAACCGAAAAAAATGCGAGATTTGTGAGGAAAATAAGGCTGTGAGTAGAAGGAGATCATTCTTCATTATGATCGCGAGCTCCTCAATGTAAACTAATCTCGCTGTCATGTCTTTTCTACTGTTATACATAGGGGGAGGCTGCCGTAAATATTTAGTTGGAATGTAGTGTTACGTTTAAACTAAGTTCAGTGGTGCAACACAAAAAAATTGAGTAGTGTGTAAGTTGTAACTTAGTGTCCCTTTAAGTCACAATTAGGCTATGTTTTAACTTACTCACTGCTGGTGCAACCGGCCCCTGGTAATTACCCACAGCATTGTATTATGAAACATTAGTAACACTATATTTTACAGTGTGCTTGTTACACGTATGCACTGTAACAGTAAGTTGTTTACTTATAAGGAATAACCCAACACCAAACCTTAACCTTAACACTACATTAAAAACTGCTAATATTATTACATTAAAGGGATAGTTCACCCAAATCTGAAAATTGTCATCATTTACTCATCCTCCATTTGTCACAAACTTTTGAGTTTTTTTATTCTGTTGATCACAAAAGAAGATGCTGAAAACCTGTAACCATTGACTTCCATAGGATTTGTTTTGTATTTTTTTCCCCCTATTTTTTCTTGTTAATTATTATCCTGATATTCATTGTACTTTTTTGCATTCTACATAAAGATATGTATATTATTCACAATAAACGTACATTTAAAAAATATATATAATTTTGGAAAATATAACAGTCAGTAATATAAAAAGCATCATATGTGACCACAAAATTTAAATAAATAAATAAAACGATACATTCAGTCAAAAATTTTTTTTTTTTTACAGTTTTCATTTCTTTGTTAGAGCTTAAATAGTTTGAAACAAAGCTTGTAATGTATTCAGTGTCCACAATATGGTGCAATGCCTGTTCCCCATTGAGTGACCAGTGGAGCAGAAGGGGTCCAAAGGTCTAAAATCCTCATCAACGCTATTTAAACCAGTGCTTACATCTAGAATTTAGCAGATTTCATGTGTGTGAAAGGCTGTTACCAAAAGACGCACCTTTTTAAAGTAGACTGTTTTCACAGACATCATATACCGCTTGCTGCATGATTACTTGAGCACTAGTTTGTTTGTTTGGTCTGGTGCTTGATTACATCATTCAGACCATCTGTTTACATTTTCTCTCTTTTTTTTATATTCTGCTTTTCCATGCAGAGGTCAGATCCGCAGCTGCTGGCCCAGTTCTACTATGCAGATGAAGAGCTGAACCAGGTGGCCACTGAGCTGGACAGTCTGGACGGCAGGAAGGACCCTCAGAGGTGCACCCTGTTGGTCAACCAGTTTCGCTCCTGCCAGGTCAATCCCTTATTTCCAATTACCCATTTCACAGTAAAGTGCTTAGTCTGGTTTTGTCAATCTTAGCTAGTGCTTTTTCCTTTACTTTTCATGCAGTTTTAAATACACCCTTCAGTTAGAGCTGCATGATATTGGGAAAAAAAACTCACATAAAATATTAACAAAAGCATAAATGAATACAACGGAACAAGGATGCAAAAGACATTAGATACAAATGAAATAAACAGTGCTTTATGGTTTTCTTGAGAGTCTAACAGTATTGAGGTACAGAAATTAAATAATCAAATGTAAAATAACCCTTCATACAGCAATCAATATTTGATGGATCAAAACCTTTCATCAAAGTTGTCCTAAAGTCCATTTATTTCACTCGGCAGCCATCTTTGAAATGCCTCTTGGACAGTAAGCTCAGGCATTCTTTTTGAATGAGATTTCAAGCTTTGTGTATATCTCTTTTGTGTGAAGCAAGTATTCGCTGAGATTCCAGTGTGTTTGCTGACCCCAAAGGGTTCATAACAACTACAGAAACTGTCGTAAAAACACACGTCTGGTCCCAGACCTCTGCCGGAGAAACCTCAGTCTATAGCTGTTGATGATTGGCTCCTGTTCTAGATGGCGGGGCTTCATTCGCCATATTTACACTTTTCCCCATTCAAAGCTATACGAGTGACCTGTCTTGTGTGTTCTATCTTTGTCTTTGGTTCTCCTAAAGCTATTCAACAACACCCATTCTTGTCTTAGGACAAATTTGGACCTCTTTTTTGATCCACTTCAGATGTTGACTGCTGTTGTCTTTATTGTAGAAATTCTTGAATACAGTGACACTCACTGCTGTCTGAAAGTGTGTTATGAACTGAGCTTTATGTAAATGTATAAAATCTTTTAGTTATTGATGTTAGCTGGAAGTCTGGTATGAAAACTTCAGACTGTCTGCTGACCGCCCAAGCCAAAAATCCCTGGCTGTTGGCTGCCAGGAAGGCTCGATGAGGCCTGATCAAGCCCAGAAGCAACAGTGGAAGAATGCTCGCTTTTGACCTGGCAGTGGAAAAGCAGCTAACGCCACACTGCTGTATAAATGCTTCACGGCCTTTAGAAAGACACCTAAATGACACTTCATATATAACACGTCATATAAGTGGCTGACATTGATTTAGCCTTTTTTTATAGCATGTGCTCAGCAATGGAATTTTAGCAAAGATTGTTTCATCATAAGTTGAAATATACTAGACTGTCCCAGGAAAACCTCTGATCACCCTATAAAGATTTCCACCAGAGGTTTTAAAATTAAATAAAAAAATTCCAGTCGAGAGAGAAATCGTGGTATTGTCTTCTTTTGAAAACAATGGTCATTTTTGTATTGAGTAATTAATTACCCATGACTGGATTTGTCTTGGAAAAATGATAATTGTATTTTCACACACATTGAAACCCCTTAAGTAAACACTCTAACTCTGTTGTGTATCTTCTCGTTGTATTTATAGGACAATGTGTTAAACATCATAAATCAGATCATGGATGAATGCATACCTGAAGAGCGAGCCAACCGAGACTTCTGTGTGAAGTTCCCAGAAGAGATCCGCCATGACAACCTTGCCGGGCAGCTGTGGTTTGGGGCAGAGGTAGAGCACACCAACTGCTCATCTCTAAAGATCTTTCTTATTAAATTTCAAATCAACATGCTGATAAAGCGCTTTACTGTAAAACAGTATTTCATCATCATAATTTCACAAATAGTCTGTCATTTGTGGCCTTGAAATAGGGTGTATCTGGATAAAAAGTGACTGTATTATTATGATTATTATTCCTCCTCTCTTCAGTGCCTGGCAGCAGGATCGATCATCATGAATCGTGAGATTGAGAGCATGGCTATGAGACCGCTGGCTAAAGACCTCACCCGGAGCCTGGAGGAAGTGCGCAACATCACCCGAGACCAAGCGCTGCGAGATCTCAATCACTACACCGAGCGCATGAAGGAGTCGCTGCGGCACTTTGACAGCCTCTTTGCGGAGTTTGAGCTCAGGTACCTTCAATTTTAGATTTTTACATCCATTTAACAAATTGATATACCACTTTTATTGGTACTGAAAAACTCTAAGCAATAAGGTTACACTATCTGTATTGGAGTTGATGTATTTACAACGGGGAAAATAAGTATTGAACATGTCAAGTTTTTGACAAGTTTTTTAGCAATGAAATGACACAAGGAGAAAGTACTGAACTACTGAAATATATTTAATACTTTATATAAAAGGCTTTTTTGGTGATGGCAGCTTAACGATGCCTCATGTGGAGAAGGAAGTCACATTAATTGCTCAGGTGTGAGTTTTTCACAGACTTCAACAGAGTGTAAAAATCTTGATGGTTCTGTGGGTCTCGTCTATAAAATCTGATCTTTATTTTGTATTTTCTGTTAGATTCAAGTCAGGTGATTGACTGGGCCATTCTACAGCTTGATTTTCTTTTTCTGAAAGCATTTGAAAGTTTCCTAGCCTGTGTTTTGGATCATTTTCTTGCTGAAATTTCCACCCTGGTTTCATCTTCATCATCCTGCTAATGTAGATGTTGGACTGAAGCAGCTAATATTCATTTACACTGACGAAGGGCAGAGGGTTGCTGAATAACTACTGAGAGATTTCAGCTGCTGTCTGGGCTTTCACTGCCTTTCTACACCTTCCTTTCTTTGTGTGTTCAATACTTTTTTTTTCCTTGTGTCATTTCATTTTATTACACGTAACATTATTTGTAAACTAATTCGATTTGTTTTCTTTGCACATTTGGATTTCTTTGGTTGTTACCAACATCCGGGCAAAATTTCAAGTCAACGGCACCTTTAGAAATAAGTTTTCTGAGAAAAATGGTGACGTGTTCAATATTTATTTTGCTCACTGTATATTGGTGTATTTCCATTTTGATACCTTAAAGGTACATACTAGTTCCTAAACGGTACAATATTAGTACCTGAATTTCAAAAGGTATACTATGTACTTTGTAAGCTATCAATATGGACCCTTTATATACAAATGTGTACTTCTTGAAAGGGTAGTTCTCCTAATGACAGCTTGTGTAATTTTTTTCGTGTATTTTTGCCGTGCATGTTAACAAGTGAGTGCATTTAAGCAGGAGCGCTGAGGGGATGGTTGTGGCCTAGTCTATTTTTGTTGTAAAAAATGACTGCACACTTTTGATGCAATGAAAAATAATCAATCATATTTATTTATTGAATTTATTTATTTATTTGTTAGATAGATAGATAGATAGATAGATAGATAGATAGATAGATAGATAGATAGATAGATAGATAGATA
>CAIGQV010017386.1:956700-976533 GCA_903798115.1 Danio jaintianensis | reverse complement strand
ATAGATAGATAGATAGATAGATAGATAGATAGATAGATAGATAGATAAAAGAAATCAGTTATTAGAAATTAGTTATTAAAACTATTATGTTTAGAAATGTGTTAAAAAAAAAATTCTTTCTGTTAAACAGAAATTGGGGAAAAATATATAATAATTCAGGAGGGCTTATAATTCTGACTTCAACTATTTTATTCTCTAATAAGTATATTATATAGAAAATATAAAACTTCTCATGCTCTAAAACAGTGGTCCTCAACCACCGGTCCGTGGATCAATTGGCCGCACAAGAAATCATTAGTTATTTCCATTTCTTTATTATCTGAGTCTGAACGATCTTTTATTTTGAACAATGACCGCATTCTCTCGGTTACATCTTGGTCACTTGAGCGCCCAAATTTAACCCACAAGCAGCAAAATGAGTAAGAAACAGATGTCTTTGGAAAGGAAAAGGCCCAGACGCACCCAGTTAAATGAATCCCGCGAGTCACGTGACAAGAACTGACTGATCAGCTTCAGCTTGTATGGAATATACGCATTTCGGTAGACTAATTATCTCAGACAAACACAGAACACTCAAACACTGCAGTGCTTTGTAATTTTCTCCATAAATAAAACTTGTATCAGAGTGACAGCAATGTTTTGTCAGCTTGTCATCCTCTGAGAAAACGGTTGATGGTCGCCTAGCAACCCACCACCCCCCCCCCCCCCAATCCCCCCGCTGGTCCGTGGTAAAATTGTCAATCGTTGACCGCTCCGCTGTGATAAAAAGGTTGAGGACCACTGCTCTAAAACACTTCTGGTGTGAATACTCTTGAGTCTGCAGCTGCTCATACTTGCAGTGTGAAACTGGCCTGAGTGTGTATGCATTGCAATGCATTCATATCACATTTTGTAATGATATCACATATCTGTTTGCTGTAGTTATGTGTCAGCCATGGTGCCTGTGAAGTCTCCTAAGGAGTATTACATCCAGCAGGAAGTGATTGTGCTCTTCTGTGAGACAGTCGAGAGGTAAATCTCTAGATCTAGGCCTGGGTATCGGCAACTAACTCGTAATACAATGCACAACATGATGCATTGCGTTATGAAAATAACCATAATCAATATAAATTTATAGTGCTATAAGTGTTTATCAATTAAATTATATTCATTTAAACCGTATTAATAAGCCAATGTTCTGTGTTCCAATCTCAAGGGCCCTGAAACTTGAGTATCTTACTCAAGACATGATCGACGACTATGAACCAGCTCTCATGTTTACAATTCCTAGACTTGCCATTGTCTGGTAGGTGATTTGCCACTCTAATGATCTGTTTTTAAGTGTTCATTTCCCTCACTCTGTATATGTCATTCATATATTTGTTTCTGCTCTCTTGGTAATGCTATACTTTGTAATGTCTTTTTGCATTAGTGGCCTTGTTATTTACTCCGAAGGGCCTCTTAACCTCGACCGCAAACCAGAGGACATGTCTGAACTCTTCCGGCCTTTCCGTACTTTGCTGAGAAAAATAAGGTATGGTTTGTGTTCATGATAGATGTTCACTGATTAGATTTTTTTTTAATGCAGTTGTGTCTGAGTTTTTCTTATTTTTTCTATTTTTAAAATCATTTTATATATATATATAAAACAAAAACAGACCTAAAAAAACTGACCAAAAAAAACAACAACAACAAAAAAAATCCATAAACGCAAAATCATATATATATATGATTTTGTTTAATGATTTTTTTTTTGTTGTTGTTGTTTTTTATTTTATCTGTTTTTGTTTAAGGCTGATTGGTTGGTATTTGTAGTCAGTGATGTAATAAAGACTTACACCGTGTCTGAACACTGCACCACAAAAGTATGAGGTTGTCTAAGCTTAAAAGGGGCAGTCACACTCGACTTTGAGGAGACTTCAGATTTGGGCACTTAAAGGGATAGTTTGTGCAAAAATGAATATTATCAGTTAGTTTAACATTGTTCAGTTAACGTTTTTATTTCTTATTGAGTAGAACATTAAATAAAACTTTTTGCAGAATTTGTGGTCCTTGGTGATTTGTTTTAATGCAAGTCAATGGTAATGCATTTCAATAAGCATGGCTCCTGATGATACACTGAGGTCTTATGAAGTGATTGGATCAGTCTATGTAGTAAATTGAACATTATTTACAGTATTGTTAGCTTTAATCCACAGTCTGGCAAACAGGTATCAGCACACACATGAGTGTAGTGAGCGCGAGCTTATAGTTGCGTTATGCCCGTTGAGTGTAATTTATAGCAGTTGTTTGTATGCATTACATGAATCACAAAGGACCTGGGATTCAGCTAAAAGTCTTCTTTAATGTTCTACTGAAGAAAAAAAGTCACCTTTGTAATTTTAGATTTGTATGTAATTTAAAATTTTTGGGTGAACTATCCCTTTAACGGTCAACAAAGTGACAGACATGACATCATGCTCTATGGCACTTTCAAAAAAATTTATAACTAATATCAGGAGGCAATGAATACATAGTCAACTTCACTTTTCAGCAGCACTACAAATCTACAGCTTCAAAGATTGTGGGTCATACCAGAGGGGTCATAGGGTTATGCCTGGTCACACTACATGTTTTGTTCCATGGACTTCTATTCAAGAATCACCCTAAACAGAACATTGTCATTTACTCACCCTTAAGCAAAGACTATAGAATACACAAGACATGTAACTCGTATAGTTTTAAATGGGGAAAAGTGTAACGGTCATTATGACGAATGAAGCCCCGCCTTCTAGTACTGGAGCCAATCATTGTTCGCTATAGACTGACGATTCTCCGGGGGAGAAGCTCGGACCAGATGAGTTTCTGCAGATTTTGTCATTTGAACAATTTGAAATTAAACTAAAGAGACGGTTGTTGTTTTTTATTGGTGATTCCTAATAAGAAATTCGATCGTAAGCTTGGCAAGCAATTTTGGACAATTTGATGTTTCCCCATTCAAACAGAATGCCTGAGCATACTGCCCGAGAGGTGTTTCAAAGATGGCCGCAGAGTGAAATAACTTGCCTTAAAGGGACTTTGACCTTAACTTGTTCAAAACGTGTATGAGTTTCTTTCGTCTGTGTAAACACAAAAGAAGATATTCTGAAGAAAGCTGCAATCCGGTAACCACTGAATCTTATTCTTCAAAATATCTACTTTTGGGTTCAACAGAAAATAGAAAATCATAAATATTTGTAAGGTCAATAGTTAGTAAATTTTTAGGTGAACTGTCCCTTTCATTGTTGGTTTCTGGCTTTGTCATCCTACATACAGTCTATACCAGGGGTGCCCAATCCTATTCCTGGAGACCTACCTTCCTGCAGAGTTTAGCTCCAACCCTGATCAAACACAACTAAACTGACTAAGTAGGATCTGAAGAAGCATTTGGTAATTA
This sequence comes from Danio jaintianensis, assembly GCA_903798115.1. NCBI lineage: Eukaryota > Metazoa > Chordata > Actinopteri > Cypriniformes > Danionidae > Danio > Danio jaintianensis. Next base: position 973,139 of record CAIGQV010017386.1, on the reverse strand, counting down.
AAGACAGATGTGTTTGATCTAGGTTGCAGCTGAACTCTGTAGGAAGGTTGATCTCCAGGAACAGAACTGGTCACCCCTGGTCTATACAGCATCTGATTATAATAGGTCATATAGGTCAACTAGAACATTTTAATCTATTTTATTAATCCATTAAACAGTTGATGAATTGACGTGTTGTAAATCCAGCAGCTCTAATCTGTCCTTTGTAGTGCATGGGGCACATCGCCATGGAAATATGAAAGGGATGTGTTCTAAGTAACTCATAAAGGGGGGTCAGTCTAAGTATTTAAAACTTGCACCTGAAAGGGTTAAATTAACTATGACCATACGTGCCAACACTCCCCTTTTTCCCAGGAGTCTCCCGTATTTCACAACCATCTCCTGCCACACTCCCGTTTTGTTATTTCTCCCTGAAAACTCCTGTAATTTTGAACTTTGAAGAAACTAAATAACTTTGAAATATGTTAGTGCCTGAGTTTAATTATAGGGAGTACATTACTGGATTAAACTTTTCTTTTTTTTTCTGCGAGAATGTAACATGCTCTAATAACAGCTTTGACTTTATTTCCAAGTTGAAAACAATTAAATCTCACTGCCAAAAAAATGCCATTGTACACGCTCTTGGCAGTAATTGTGTAGGACTGACATTAACTTTTTAATTATTGAATTGCATCAGCACTAAGATTTCAAATTTAAACCTTATTAATTAATTTACATCGGAAATGTCTGTGAATCATATAATTGTGTTTTCACTTCAGGGACCTGCTGCAAACTCTAACAGAAGAAGAGCTCATGACTCTTGAGCGAAGCCTCTGCATCTCTCAGGATGGAGAATACCCTGCAAGTTCAACCAATGATCCAGCCGCTTCCACCGGTCCTGAGAGTCCGCTAGAAACACTGGAAAAGGATAACGGAGTTGAGGATGTCGTGGACCTCACACTCTTCGTCACCCAGGAAGAAGATTCTGTCTGGAAGGAGGAAGAGGAGAAGAAGGGGCCGCCCGAGTCCTCCAGCGAGAGCGAGGAGGAGGAGCCCACCGATGCTGACTTGGCTTGCTCCATGCAGTACGATGAAGAAGAGATAGAGCAACTTAATATGATGGTGCATCAAGTAGGGGATGAAATGTCTACGCTGCTTTCCCCTCCAAGTCAGAATCAGTCCCCAGCTCACCGGCCTCAACCCTACAGAGGAAGCAGTCTCGAAGGTTCCAGTGCTACCTCCAGCACACAAGCGTCTCCTAGGAGAGCCCCGGGATCATACCATGATGATGACCGGGTGTTTTTCATGGACGATCTGGAGTCTAGCCTTACTAGCGAGCTCTGCCGTGGACAGCTTCCTCTCCCTACCGTATGCCTCAGATCCCCCGAGGGATCCCACAGTAGACCCGATACATCCTGTAATGGTTGGTTCACAGTCTGCCAGTCGAGCGACGTCCCTAATTTGGGTTGTCAGCGCAAACTGAGCCAATCGACTGAGTCCGTTGGAAACTTCGACAGGATGGTGAACGGATGGGAAGGATCCCAGGATGAGGATAGTGTACAGACTGCTGAAGAAATCGCCAATCGTACCGGTGGAATGAAACTGTCCGCCACGGTTATTTTTAACCCTCATTCCCCAAGCTTGAGCGATTTGGCCGTGGTCTTGCCTCATTCAGCGGATGTTCCTGAAGCTGGAGAAGGCGGGGCTTTGGTCGCCACTCAGTGCCTGCTTAACTCCTGTGTGTGCTGCGCTGGCGGGTGCGTCGACAGCCACGAGGATGCCATGGAACCTGCTGGCAGGAGCATGGCGCTGGGATTCGAGAAGCACAAGCTGACCATCACGAGCTCTGTCATCCAATCGGCTGTAGCTGCTGGCAGCCCAGGGAAGGGAAACGGACATTTGCCACTCACCCTGCCCCCCTCTCAGGGTCACCTCACCCATTCTGTGCCAAACTGCTCAGTGCAGAACCAAGCGAGAGAAGATGAGGGCAGTCAGGATGGTATCCACTATCCCTGCTGCGAGAAATGCAGCCCGGGGGTTCTTCTGGCTCAGGACAGAGGCTCAGGACAGGGCGAGGGAGGACCTAGTTGCACCCATCAGGACACGGGATGCCGAACTCAACATAATGCTACAGTAAAAGGGAGATCGGAATGTTTCGGAAAACAGTCCAAAGATGATAACCGAAAGATCAATAGGTTTGTTTATTTGTGTGAAGCATGCATTTAGCTTTTACATTTAAAGAGATGGTTCAGCCCAAAAACGAACATTCTGCCGTCATTTACTCATCCTTTACTTGTTTCCTGTTTGACTTTTCTTCTTCTGTTGCACATATATTGAAGAATGTTGGAAAAAGCAGCCATTGACTTGCATAGCATTTTTGTTCCTACTTTCGATGTCTTTTTTCCCAACATTCTTGAGAATATTGTATTTTATGTTCAATAAAAGAAAGGAATTCATAAATGTTTAGAACCACTCGAGTGTAAGTAAATGGTGAGGAAATTTTCATTTTTGGGTAAACTATAGCTTTAAGCTTTAACCCCCCTCCCCATTTTGAATATGTTTTGTTTGTTACCATTTTTTTGTATATGAGTTGATTTCATTATGAACTGAATTTCATTCTGAAGGTTGTCATTCTTTTTAGTTCCAGTATTTCAATTTCTTTTGTTGCCGCCTCATGTTTTTTGTTTATTTTTTTGGATTGGTCTACAGCAGTTCTCAGGAGTCCCCCCTCAGTTCTGTCCCCAGCAGTGACATTGATGGTGTTTCTGTTACTACATGCAGTTTGTCAAGTTCATATGCACCCAGGTAAACCTTTGTCTGATAGTTAGAACTAGAATATCTGAGCACTGTAGACTGTTTCTGTAGAATGCAGCTGGGATTACTTTTTTTTTTTTTTTTTTTTTGGTAGACCATCACACAAGTTAGCATGGCCTGGGTTTGATGTTCAGACAAAGCACAGCCATGTTTTATTGGCTCACGTTCAGCCTGTGCAGAATAGTATAATGTGTTGGATTCTCTGGAATTGCGTGAACTGACTAAGGCCCAATCCCAGTTCTATATTCTACTTGACCATTAAAACAGAGTGTGAAGGGGTAGGGATGAAAATATCAGGACACCACTACTACATATGCACACCTCATCATATGTCGTCGCTAGCTCCTATGTCACACAAGATGCCACCTGCACTATTCATTCCAGAAAGAACAAGCACAATAACGTTTAACAGATTACTCGCTCACAAAGTAGTTTTGCTCTGTATTTTGACTAAAGACGTTGTTTGTTTTCAGTTTACAAACGTACAAGCCCCTGGGTTTCTTCCCTTTTACGAATAATGGATCATGTTTCAAGAAGCATGAAACTGGTGTAGTGTGTTTAAACGGTGCTCTTATTCGTAGATGCAACTAAAAGAATACAACATTAACGTTATATCAGAAGTGCTGTAAAAAACACTTTCATTGCCACTAGATTATTCTGACAGACTAGCCTATTCTGTCAAATCATCAGGTATCAGAATTTAAAGTGCATTGTGGCACTGTCAAGCAACTGTCAAGTTATTATAAGGGACTATCGTTAGCTAAATTTGGCTTTTTTTACGTTTCTTTCAAGGTCATGACTGTAATACAAGAACACTATTATGAATCTAATGAAGATTCAATGTCAATGTCAATGAAGCAGGTGCTTGCTTGCAGTAAAAAAAATCCAATTTCTTTTTTACATTTGTGGGTCTCCTTGCTCACTTGGGGAGCCATGTTGCTGCTGTTTTTTAGGGAAATATCTTCAGTGTGGTGGTAACAAAATCTTTGTTTGAAGGGCTATCTGGCAGTTCCACTTTACCCCTACACCTTTGACCAAAAGAGAATTGGGACAAGTGGGGAAGTTCAAGGGCTAGGGGTAGAATTAGGATTGGGCCTAAATGCAGTTCAGTGTTAACACCCTAAGTAACTCTATGGACAGATTTTCTTAAAAAACCTTGTGAATATGTTAAAATTACCTCCAAAACGTGCTTTGTGATTCCAGCTAGATATTCCACAAAACCCATAAAACCCTTCAGCATTAAGATCACACTTTCTGGATTAACTCAATTATATGAATTTCTCTTGTGAGGAAAGCCAGCAGTTTTAAACCATGGAGTTATTTAGTCATATTCACTTCATTTATGCTTTTTTTTTTAATTACTGTTGTTCATTTTCCAAAGTTTAGGGAGAAGAGAATTAGCAATTATTAAAGATGATAAAATATTTGTTACTATTGTAAACCAAACTAAACTTGACCATCTTGCTTTTCAGCCCCATCAGTAGTCTGACAACCAGCTCGGACGTGTCTGAGGACCTGGATCATCAGGAGATTCAAGTAGCTTTGCAAGCTGCCAAACTTGCTGCCCACAACAAAATTCGTTCACGTTTCCATAGCAGTAGTGACCTGATTCATCGTCTTTTTGTCTGCATATCAGGTGTGTTACATGTGGGATTTGTAGTCTGGTGACTCTTGAGGGCAGAAACGTCTTTTCTGCTAAATTAAACACTAAGAACTTATCATTAATTGCATATTATAAAGATTTAATTAAATGAACACCAAAAGGACGTCCACCATGAACCTAGTCTGCACTTTTCAGATTTATTTTTTTAAAGTACAGTAGAATTCCAAGTCAATCTCTTCATTAAACATAACCTATTTATTGTTTTTTTTAAACATTACATATATTATAAAAGTATTATCTATAACATTATATGAATAGAGCAACAATCACACTCCACATCTTAAAATGAAGATGCATATTTACTACACTGTAAAGCTGAATTTTAAGTCTAACCTAAGTGCAATGTAATGGGTACCAGTGTGTCCCCCTTATGTGCACTTTAAAACTCTGCAAAGTGTATTGAACAAAGTGTACTGTACAGTAAATGTGCAAAGTACACTCGCTGGCCACTTTATTAGGTACACCTTACTAGTACTGGGTTGGACCCCCTTTTGGCTTCAGAACTGCCTTAATCCATCATGGCATAGATTCAACATGGTACTGGAAAAATCCAGTGAGATTTTGGTCCATATTGACATGATAGCATCACGCAGTTGCTGCTGATTTGTCGGCTGCACATCCATGATGCGAATCTCTCGTTCCACCACATCCCAAAGGTGCTCTATTGGATTGAGATCTGGTGACTGTGGAGGCCATTTGTGTACAGTGAACTCATTGTCATGTTCAAGAAACCAGTCTGAGATGATTCGCGCTTTATGACATGGCGCGTTATCCTGCTGGAAGTAGCCATCAGAAGATGGGTACACTGGTCATAAAGGGATGGACATGGTCAGCAACAATACTCAGGTAGTCTGTGGCGTTGACACGATGCTCAATTGGTACTAATGGGCCCAAAGTGTGCCAAGAAAATATCCCACACTATTACACCACCACCACCACCAGCCTGAACAGTTGATACAAGGCAAAATGGATCCATGCTTTCATGGTGTTGACGCCGAGACTCATCAGACCAGGCAGCGTTTTTTCAATCTTCTATTGTCCAATTTTGGTGAGCCTGTGCGAATTGTAGACTCAGTTTCCTGTGCTTAGCTGACAGGAGTGGCACCCGATGTGGTCTTCTGCTGCTGTAGCCCATCCGCCTCAAGGTTCGACGTGTTGTGCGTTCAGAGATGCTCTTCTGCATACCTCAGTTTTAACGAGTGGTTATTTGAGTTACTGTTGCCTTTCTATCAGCTCAAACCAGTCTCCTCTGGCATCAACAAGGCATTTGAGGCCAGAGAACTGCCGCTCACTGGATATTTTCACTTTTTTGGACCATTCTCTGTAAACCCTAGAAATGGTTGTGCGTGAAAATCCCAGTAGATCAGCAGTTTCTGAAATACTCAGAACAGCCCGTTTGGCACCAACAACCATGCCACATTCAAAGTCACTTAAATCACCTTTCTTCCCCATTCTGATGCTCAGTTTGAACTTCAGCAGATCGTCTTGATTAAATGCATTGAGTTGCTGCCATGTGATTGGCTGATTAGAAATTTGCATTAACGAGCAGTTGGACAGGTGTATAAAGTATGTAGTGTATATTATTGCAAGTGCACTATAGAACTGTGTAAAATGTGCTGTTAAGTGTACTGTAAAAGTGTAAAATGTACTCTTATAAGTGCAGTGTAAAACCGAAGTGTGATGTGCACAAAAGCAAAGTGTTTAGTGTTCTCTTAAAGTGTCAGTTCAACCTAAAATGTCAATTTGAATAATTATTCACCTGTGATTATTCAATGTCGTTCCAATTTCCTGAAACCTTTGTTCATCTTCGGAACATAAATGAAGCTATTTTAGATTAAATCTGAGAGCTCCCTCATCCTCCATAGAAAGCAATGGTGACGACATTCAAAAGAGAGCTCTCAGATTTCGTCTAAAATATATTCATTTGTTTTCCAAAGATAAGCATGAAGATGAGTAAATAATAATGGTATTTTTTTATTTTTGGGTGAACTACCCCTTTAATTGTATAGTCTGCTAGTGTTTTTTTCCTAACTCTGTAAACTACAATACTAAAATTCTTTGTTTTATGACATTGTTTTCCAAACATTTTAAGGTGTGGCGGATCAGTTGCAAACAAACTATGCGAGTGACCTGCGAAGCATCTTAAAGACTCTGTTTGAGGTCATGGCTACGAAATCAGACCAAGGGGACAATGAGAAGCCCAAGAAAGGTCAGCGAGTCACACTTCTGAAAGATACACAAACTACAACGGCAAGTTTTCATTGCTTCTTGTGAGACGTCATTAGTCTAATGTGCTGTTTGATATGCACCTCAGGTCCATGTCTGGGCAGTGCAGTGCTGGAAGACTGTGCTCTCTGTCAGGAGACCATCTCTTCATCAGAGCTTGCTGCCAAAGCCCGAGAGGGACAGTTTGAAGGTTAGTTTAATACACCAGCTATGTATTTAAAATGTCACTGGCTCTCAAATAAATACATTTTGTCATTAATTACTCTCATGTAATTCCAAACTCCTGAGATGTTCCTTCATCTTCGAAACAAAAATGAAGATATTTTAGATGAAATCCGAGAGCTCCCTCATCCTCCATTGACAGCAAGGTTCCCAACTCGATCAAAAGTCTAGGAAAATACCTCAAAACAGAACTTATGCCTTCAGTGGTTCAATTGGAATATTACCAAGCTATGAGAATACTTTTGTGCGCACATAAAACAAAATTGACTTTATTCAACAGTTTCTTCTCAGTGTCAGTATAGGGTCTATGTGTTTATGTGCTTGTTGCTGGGGCTTTTTCCCCCCTGATCTGATTCCCCCTGGCTTTTTTTGCCTCCCTTTTCCCCAATGTATCTTATTTCCTATTTTGTATGCTACCTCTCATCTGACCTGTCTTCCCCTGAAATGTGTGATGTTTGTGTATGGTCGAAGGGGTCCAATTTCGCTGCATGTAAAAGTGTATGTGACAAATAAAGGCTTTTTTTATCATCATCCTCATCAGGCTTGCACCCTATACTGACACTGAGAAGAAACTGTTTAATAAAGTCATTATTCCCAAGAGCGCTGTGCTCTTTATGCATTTTGTGCTTTGTCACGCTGCTGATAAATGACCTCAGATGAGTCTGTGTGTTTCAAACAGAGGAAGTCACGCATGGGCATCCAGAGTATTTATGAGTATTCTCATGATGCTACACAATATACTGACACTGAACCGAAGAAACTGTTTATGTGTGCACAAAAGTATTCTCGTAGCTTGATAACATTCTAATTAAACCACTGAAGACATATAGTCTGTTCTGTTTTGGTACTCTTCTGGACTTTCTATATGAGTCTGGACCATTACTGTCTATGGAGGATGAGGGAGCTCTCCGATTTCATCTAAAATATGTTCATTTGTTTTCTGAAGATGAATGAAGGTCTCAGGGGCTGTATTTTTGACAGAATTTTTGGGAGAACTAACTCTTTAATGAATGTATAAAAATAGCACGTTCTGTTTTTCTTTCAACATCAGACCCTCCTGAATGGGTGCCAGATGAGGCCTGCAATTCCTGCATAGCATGTAAAGCACCATTTACAGTCATCAGAAGAAAACATCACTGCAGGAGCTGTGGAAAGGTAATTTCCCTGTAGTTTTCAATGGGGTTTGGGTTTGGCTGTGCATCACATGTTGTCTCTTTCTGTTGGGCCCTTTTCCACACCCTGACTGGCCTCTCTGTGGGACATTGATGATTGTCCTGAGTGAGAAACATTGTCATAAGCATGTCAAGCTCTGTTTATATGGGTGTATTTGAACATGTGCTCGGTCCACATCAAAACAATCGCTCTGTGAATGCCTGAACAAGGTGGTTTCTGCCTGCTTTCAGTTTTGTTTTCTGGAATGAAATTGATGTTAAATGCCTAGTTGAAATTTAGTTTGGAGGAACATATCACGTACAAAAATATACGAAATGGATAATCTTTACTAGTAAACACTTTACTTGTTCATGGGCTTGTTCATGAGACTGCGATGAAACCATCATAATCATGACATGACACATCATGAATGTGAATGAGATTTTATGCATGCTTATGACAACTGTTATTAAGTGTCATTTGCTTAGTTATGTCATTTTAAATGTGAATATGACATTATGACAACTTGACAAACAAAAAAATCACAACCAGTCTTTATCTTTGTCATGACAACTTGACATCACTAAGACAACATAACTTGTCATAAATCTGTCATAAACATGATTGCCATGAGGCCTGCTACATGTTCCATGTTATGTTTTTTTTTAAGCTCTGACCAATGAGATGCATGTGACACATTTTGGTCCATTTAGAAATATTGCCTGCTGAAAGAACCAAACCAAGATTAGATTGAATCACTTTTTTGGTACAAACTAAATAATGTATAAAAAAACAATGTCCCATGGGCACAATTTTGCTGTGAAAGGAAGTGAGTTGGCCAAATATAAATTTATAATGAATTCAATTTCAAAGATTAATTTTCTCATCTCCTAATTAAAACTCATAATATGTAAATGTTAAGTCTGCTTTTTATAACAGAGTCTGGAGGACACATCTTAAAGGTATAGTTCACCTAAAAAAATGTATTTACTCCATTTACTTACTCACTCAAGTGGTTCCAAAGCGTTTCTTTATTCTGTCCTTTAACACTAAAGAAGAGCATTTGAAGAATGCTGAAAACATTGACATCCACAGTAGGAAAAACAAATAGCTATGGAAGTTTCAGGGTTTCAGCTTTCTTCAAAATATATTTTGTGTTCAATAAAATAAAGAAACTTAGAGGTTTGGAACAAGTGAAGGGAGAGTAAATGATGATAGAATTTTCATTCTTCAGTGAACTATCCCTTTAAAAAGTTAAAATGTGCATTTCAACCTGGTCATTATTTCTTAGCTTTCATCTAAACACCATTTGGATTCATCAACTAGAATGATTTCAAACTTGTACATGTAAATGTAGCTACTCACGTTGGCCTTCTGTAGCATTGTTTACCAGTGTCTGGAACAATAATACCACTTGATTGAGATCGTAATGGGATGATATTTTATTGCAGATCTTCTGTTCCCGCTGCTCATCACACTCAGCCCCGTTGCCTAGATATGGTCAGATGAAGCCAGTGAGAGTTTGCACTCACTGCTACATGTTCCACGTTACGCCTTTCTACAGTGACAGGACTGGTATCTGACATACACACACATTCACACACAGATGTAAGCACACTACCATGAGGTTTGATTCTTTAGCCAGAACAGACGTGCACATCATTTTCATCGTCATCATCCAAAAAAATAAATAAATGTAAATATGAACACTAAATGCAATCACTACAAAGCAAAAAGGAAAAGAAAAAGCCTCGACCAGGGAACAAAAGCAAGAAGGACTCAAATGGACGGTTGGGAAATGCCTCAAGCACACAAGGAAGTACCCCATCGCTGTGGGAGCCAAAGTATTTATTTAGGGCTTTGCTTTTAATGAGCTTTATTACAAATTTGCTTTAATCGAGCATGGAACAAGCGGGCTATTCTGTAAAACAGAAGCGCACCCGAACACGTACAAGAGAAAAAATAATAATACAGCTTGTTAATGGGATTTTGTGTGGCAGTAATTGTGGCTTTATTAGCGCCGGAGGTTCCACAGGCTCAGATTTCCAGAGTGAATGTAAACTGTGAGCACATTATAAATATGAGAATAACAAAACTGTGACATATATGAAGACAATAATGCTTACACTAACTGCACCATCAGTGACACCTTTGTGGCACAATATAGCACAGATGTTTCTTTTTTAATGTTTTAATTTAGAATATAATGCTGCTTTCTGTAAAACAGGAGTGATATTTGGAGATTTAGTTGAATGGCCAAAAAAAGAGATGTGTGTGTGTATGCTGAAAGTTTGAAATGAATTTGTATCTTCCAAAAGAGAAGATTTCTCTCATATTCCTCATGCAAATGAATGTGCAACATTTGGATGTTCTTTTTTTTTTTTCCTTTTCTGTACATTCTGTTAAACTGTAATTGCCTTTTACAGCAGTTTGGGAGCCTTCTGCTTTTCCCTCTGGTACAACAGAACACTTTAAACCCTACCCTACCTCACCCCTCTTGACCCCTCTCACATGGTCCCGTCCTGCTACAGTTTGCGTACAATTCCAGATCAGTCAATCTTCACTGTCTTCTCCACTAAGAGGCAGATGCCAATTGTTTCTTCTTGCACACTTTTAGTTTTGTTGTTGTTTTGGTTTTGTTAATGATATAGTGACCAACCCCTTTTTATGTGTAGAAAGTCAATCATATTACTGTATGAAGATGAATAATTGTGATTTTTCTCAAAACCTGATGAGAATATAAAGTCTAGGGGTGTGTTCACACTTGGCAGGTTTGATTTCAGGAAAACAAACTAATGTGTGTTTTTATTAATTTTTTTTGCTCTGTTTTTTGTTGTTGCTCTGATTAATTTGAATGTACAGAAGGTTTGCCCATTCATGATTCACTTTTTCCAAACCTGTGTTAATTTCGAGACCTCAACCTGTGGTCTATGTGAGTCCTAATGCCCCAGTAAAGTGAAGGGGACACCATACTGTCACTGAGCGCCATCTTTCGGATGAGACGTTAAACCGAGGTCCTGACTCTCATTAAAAATCCCATGCCACTTCTCGTAAAGAGTAGGGGTGTAACCCCGGTGTCCTGACCAAATTCCCTCCATCGGCCCTTACCGATTATGGCCTCCCAATCATCCCCATCCACCGTATTGGCTCTATCACTGTCTCTCCACTCCACCAATAGCTAGTGTGTGGTGAGCACACTGGCGCCGTTGTCCTGTGGCTGCCGTCGCATCATCCAAGTGGATGCTGCACACTGGTGGTGGTGTGGAGAAACCCCCCTCATGATTGTGAAGCGCTTTGGGTGTATGGCCATACACGATAAATGCGCTCTAAAAATACACATTACATTACATAACAAGATATTCTAAAGAATGTTGAAAAAACTGCCATTGACTTCCATAGTATTTTTTTGTTTTTACTATGAAGGTAAATAACTGCTCTTTCCAACATTCTTCAGAATATCGTCCTTTGTGTTCAACAGAAGAATGACATTCAGAAAAGTTTAGAACCACTTGAGCGTTCGTAAATAAGGAAATGTTCATTTTTGGGTGAACTATCCCATAAATTTCCATTTTTGGGTAAACTACTCCTTAAGTGTCAATGCTTCTATCTCAGTTCACTTCCAGATAAACTCTGGTGTGGTTTGACTGAAACATGAACACAACACAGACCTACATCCATGACATCCTAAACAAACCAAAAGCAGGACATGATGTCACAAGACATGACCCTCAACAGTACAAAAATTTTTTTCATAGTCTTAATGTTTCAGATTACAGTTTACACATCATTACTTTGGATATTTAGTTTGAAAAATGGACATCATAAAGGCTGTTTATTTCGAAGGATCTTAAATAATCAAAATTGAAAATTCTGTTATTAATTGCTCCTCCGCCATACCGTTTCAATCCCCTGAGACCTTCGTTCTTCTTCAGAACACAAATGAAGATATTTTAGATTAAATCAGAGAGCTCCCTCATCCTCCATAGACAGCAACAGTCATGAGATGCTCAAGATCCATAAAAGGAACCTAAAACATTGACAATAGGTGAACAAAATAGTTTTTACTGAGTTTTTTTGCAGCACAAAAGTGCTCATGGAACTTCATATGATTACAGTTGAACCACTGATGGACTGTTTCACAATTTTTTTCGTTTCTTTTCTAGACTTTGAACGTCTTAGGACCGCTGCTGTCAATGGAGGATGAGGGAGCTCTCTTATTTAATCTAAAATATCGTAATTTGTGTTCTGAAGATGAACGAAGGTCCCGAGGTGATTGGAATGACACGAGAGTAATTAATGACAGAATTATCTTTTTTTGGGTGAACTGTCACTTTAAGAACCAATAAAACCAAAACTACAATTGTGAACACACCGCAAGATTGACTTTTGAACCTCACAACTGATTTCAGAAGTTGCAGTATTGTCTCTGATATCATACGCAATTGATAAACTATATAGTTTTCAACACTAAACAATCCTATTGACACTAAACAGAGTGAATTACATCAATTATTGTCATATTTATTTTGCCTTATGGAAGACTTATGAACACATTCCTTTTGTTATTGTAAATCCTAGGCATCCAAAGCCAAGGACAACGTTTGCATGCTTTTTATGAAGCGACATGTATTGAGTTGAGCGTGACCAGTTCTAGCAATATAAGGTGGTTTTATTCTGCTGGTTTGTTGATGCTTAATACTTGCCTCTTTCTGCCTCATTACCCTTGACCAAGTCTTAAAGCTGATCATTCCTGTTTTCAAACCCGTCTTTCGACTCATACTGCTGCATTTACAGGACAACGTCTACAAACACTTTAAAACGTACAGCAATTTTGAAACACTAACTATAATCTTTCCTTTAGGATTATTTTGGAATGGCAGGGTACAGTTTTATTTTAGTTGACGTGACACATTGGCAGATTTTGCAGTAGCTTTTATTTTTATGAAACCTTTAAATAGTAGAGTTGCTTTTTTTTGATGAGATCTCAATCGCTTTACTTTGACTTTCATATATTGCTCGCATTTAGTCAAATCAATAGGTTCTAGTACCGTCAGTACTGGGATAAACACTTGACACTAGAGTCAATTTGCAAATGCACACAAAAAATAGTGCAGATATAGCTTTAGGATTTCTTCTGGGTTGATACTATACTAATTCCCCCCCAACCCCCAATTGTTATTTAGTGCTACGATCAAGTAGACATTATATCGAATAGAACAATTCTATTGTTTTTCTCGTTGCTTCCTGTTTTGATATCACGACCGTTCCTCAGGAATGTCTTGATTGTATGTCGGGATTGATTTTTACAGCTACTCTTGGAATGTATTTTGAGTTGTAAACGAGGACTGCGAATCAGCCAAAAGTCGAACGCTTCCTCAGATGGCAGGTTCAGCGTCTGCAGACTCCACTTCCAGCCTGTCGTCGTGCGATTTTAAGCTCACTCTCTGATTTGTGCCCTCTTCCGATTCTCATTCTATAGTTTTGTTCAATTTTTGTTTGTTGCGTTGTTGTTTTTGTATTAATTGAAAATAGGATATGAGTCTTTAAAATTATACAGATGTTTTATTTTACAGAGAACAAAAAAATAATATTAATTATGAAATTATATATGTACAAAATTACTTTTTTTCTGTATAAAGAGAATCACAACGAGAGAATTTACTCTATTTATTCAAAGCTTGTTCTTATTTTGTAATGGGCGGTTCAGTCGATATAAGATGTAAAGAACAACTTTTCAGTCTACTGAGTGTTTATGTCATGCTACGAAAGTAATAAATGAAGTTTTCTTTACATAACCAAAGGTCTCTGCTGTTTTTCCTTCTGTGTACAACGCAAAGTGCATAGCCCTATTATGTCCTTTATATGATCTGCTTTCTGTGTCTGTGTGTGTGTGTGTGTGTGTGTGTGTGTGTGTGTGTGTGTGTGTGTTTGTCTGGACTCAAGCAGACAGACTTCTTTCATCCGAGTGGAAATCAAATTTACACTGTCTGAATCGTTTAGCCCCTAAATAGTGTCATTCAGCATATGTGACCCTGGACAAAACCACTCTCAAGATGCACAGGCATATTTGTAGGAGTAACCAAAAATACATTGTATGAGTTCAAATTATATATATTTTTTCTTTTATGCCAAAAATGTTTGAAATGTTAAATAAAGATCATGTTCAATGAAGCCATTTTGTAAATTTTATGTTGTAAAAGATATCAAAACTTAATTTTAAAGGGCACCTATGATGAAAATCAACTTTTGTAAGCTGTTTGGACAGAACTGTCTGTATGTATAGCGTGTCTGCAGTCATATTGGAGTGAAGTAAACCCAACAAGTCTCTTTTTTAAAATGTCCTGACATCAAAACCCACCGAATTGATTGACAGGCGCCATGTTTCTATAATAACTTGTATACACATGTCCACAGAACTTTTTTTTGCAAATAAACTGGAATTAAAATATTTGTTACAACTCTCTGTGAGTTTTATAAGTTTATAAAACGTTTTTAAAACAAAGCATGTTTGTAATAAAGACAGTAAAATCACTATGTAATTCTTAACCGATATAATCACCATGGCGTCAGTAAACACTGATATGTGTGTGTGTGTGTGTGTGTGTGTGTGTGTGTGTGTACACTGCAAACGGCATTTGTGTGAGACTCATCATTTCAGAAAGGCTTGAATAAACTCCACCACAAATACATCAAATAAACTTGCTTGGTATTTCTGACTAATGAGCTGTATTTCAGCTTCATCCGAGTCTGTCTCTGTCACTGACTGCTGTTTATCTGACATACACATATCTGAGCTACACTGTATTCAGACACCAAAATGGGCAGATTCTGGAGGCTATAATAAATAATCTGATGGGTATTTTGAGCTGAAACTTTACAGACACATTCTGGAGACACCAAAGGCTTATCTTACATCTTGTAAAAGGGGTAAAATAGGTGTCCTTTAAACAATAATATTTATTGCTAAGAGTATAATTTGGACAATTTTAAAGGCGATTTTTGCAATATTTAGATTTTATTTTTATTTATTTTGCTTTAGGGGATATTCAATTTTTTGATTAGGAAGACAACCCACTTACAAAACAAATTGTTACATATCATTATGCTTTTGTATACAAAAATAACACGAAAATAAAATGGAAACTGTACTTGCAGACAAACATTGGACTTTAAAGCTAACATATTTATAATAAATAAAAATTAATAAAACAAATTTTGAGTTCACACAGACTATAATCTCTCTCTTTCTCATCAATGGCTGAAGCCTCCGGTTCTAAAATTACATTTGAACACTTACACCAGAGTTTTGGGAAGAGATGAATAAGAAACTATACCAAAACAAAAGTGTTTTAAGGACAAAAGCATAAATGTTTTGATATAATGCCATGAACAATGTGTTTAACCAAGAACATTGAGGGGAAAACTGTGTGTGTATCTGTAATAAAATCATTCATCAGCTATCAAGAGAAACGTGCTGACACTTTAATAAACACGAAAAACCTCCAGGCTACAATGACCAAAAAAGATTCGAATTTTCACCTTTCAATAGAAAAAGGTCAAAGCTAGCTCAACAAAAAAAGGCTTGACATAATCAATATCATTGAATGATCTGACATGAATCTAACTTACTACACCTGTGCAAGTATAACTAAAACTCAATCAAATAACAATAAACAGTACATATTTTCCCCATATTTGTGTTAAGACAACCCAGCAGTTTTAATAGTGTATGTAACATTCCTAACAATCTTGCACTCCAAAATGTTTACTGCTTGTTCAAACTACTTATTTAAAATGAGCTGAAACAACACAATTCCTCAGATTATTTTTTTTTGGCACAACTTAATTGTTTTAAGTTGGCTTAATCAATTTGTGTTGGGACAACATACTTGAATTGTGTGGAACCCTGCATTTGTTTACAGCGTGTGGGGATAATCAATACACAGTGCATTATGTCTTTGAGTTCTTCTCAAGGACTCTTGCGCATTAGTGCTAATTGTGCAGTGTTTCCCCTGCTTACTTTCAAGTACATCATCTTTTTGATGCATCTCAGAACCCGCAGTTGTCGTGGGAACATTTCTGAGCAGTGCCAGCCCACATCATAATAATAGTAAATAAACAACAACAACAAAAAACACCTCCTCAGTTTGCACACAAACTGCAGCACCCACCCAAACTGATGTATGAGTTGCCCTGCAGGAGCCCTTCCATCACTGGTCCCTTGAAGCAGCAGATGATGGAGGAGTGATGGTGAGCGAGAGCTTCAGTTTCAACACATCTATATCAGACTCTGCTCATCTGATTGCTTTGCTCCAGGGATGTGACTGCTCTGCGTATGTGTGTGTGTGTGTGTGTGTGTGTGTGTGTGTGTGTGTGTGTGTGT
>CAIGQV010017386.1:883768-931417 GCA_903798115.1 Danio jaintianensis | reverse complement strand
CACACACACACACACACACACACACACACACACACACACACACACACACACACACACTGTATTTACTGTTGACTTGTTTCTTTGGAATGTCTTTGGACCAAAATTGTACTTCCAAATTCTTCATGTTTTTAAAAGAAGCCTCTTCAGCTTTCTGAGGCTGCATTTATTTGATTATAAATACAGTAAAAACTGTAAAATTGTGACGTATTGTTGCCATTTAAAATATTTATGTTTAGTGTAGTTTAAAATGTATTTGTTTCTGGTTTTAAGTTTCCAGTGGTTTACATTCTTGGGCTGCTGTTTTTGTGGAAATTGTGATATGGTACAATTCAAAACGTGTTCGCTTTTGTTCATCAGGGAGACATAAAATTTTGTTCATGAGTGAAATTGAAGACATGTATAATGTAAAAATAATAATAATAAAGATCTTTCTTTTCATCAAAGTATCCTATGAAGTCAAATGTTTCTCAGTTTACACAAAACTATGAAGCAGGGAAAAAAACATTGATAAGTATAAGCATATAATAATGACTTCTGATGGATCACGTGACATTAAAGACTGGAGCAATGATCCTGAAAGCTTTGAATCACAGAAATTAAAATTTTAATTAAATACATTTTTAATTGTAATAATATTTATTTTAAAAGCATTTTTTATATAAACTCATTTTAACTAAAATTAAACTCTTGAATTTTTTTTAAACTTTATTTATAGAAGTTTTTATGAAAACATAACACCCAATAGTGTATGTTCATCATGTGTATATGTTAACAAAATTATCTCAGCGTTATTACCTGATACCAACTAGAACATGAACCAAAACACTAGCAAACAATACAGCAATTATACAGCACCATCAAAAAAGATTACCAGAATAATGGAATAAGAAACAATATAGAATGATGTAAAAAGGAAGAAGAAAAAAATAATTACAGAAAAAAATAATTACAGAGACATTGTTGCAGTTTGCTATTTTTGAATTCATTCATCCGATCTCCGGGTCTGGCTGGAGCACATGTAGCGTAGCTTAGCATAAATCATTGAATTGGATTAGACCATTAGCATCTCGCTCAAATAATTCAAAAACCAGTTTTGATAATTTATCTGTTTAAAGCTAGACTCTTCTGTAGTTACATCTTGTAGTAAGAGCAACAGAAAATGAAAAAAAAAAAGTTGTTTTCTAGGCCGATATGTCTAAAAACTATACACTCATTTTGGCGTTATAATCAAGAAACGTTGGTGTCGTACCATGGCTTCAGCAGTTGCAATGTTATTACAGTCTTAGCCCACAATGTGAAAATTATCAACTCAAATTATCAACTTTTTTTTGTTTTTTGTTTTTTTTGAGAGAGATGCTAATGGTCTAATCCGATTCAATGATCTATGCTAAGCTAAGCTAAAAGTGTTCTCGCCAGACCCATAGATCGGCTGAATGGATGCAAAAATGGTAGAACTCAACTGTTTAACTTTAGTGGAGTTGTAAATTGAACCTATTTCCAAAAAAGAGTGGTGTGTTCCTTTAACAAGGGCTCATTTATTGCGCTGAGCAAGTGACGTAGAGCGTGACGAAAAAAGTCGAAAGGGTCTCAATAAGATGGTAGTCATAAGAGATGCATTTGAACGCATGTTAATATACCAAGTGGAACATGACTTAAATGTGCCTCTTTCTTTCTATCCCAGAGTCCTGATGTAAATCCGATCCAGTGTCCCGCTGATGCGTTCTGTCCCGAGGGCAGCTCCGCTCCTGGTTACTGCATGGAGACCTTCTTCAGAAAGGCAGGCGAGACATGTGAACTCGCTCCAGTCACCATCGCACTGCTTGTTATTGGAGGAGGAGGTATGGACATTTGCATCATCTCTCTATTGAACTTTTGTTCCCAAACCCAAAGGTGAAAATGACAATTTTATGGATAAAATTCTTGCTAAGCTCCGGCCACTTAAGATACGGTCAAATGACTGGAATTTCACTGTTGAAGAAACAGCTCATATTGACGTCATTTTCAATCTAAGCAGTGTTTTGTTACAAATCTTTCAAAATTCCTGATGTTTTCAGTTGAAATTACTGGATTTTGCCCAATAAAATATTTAATAAAATAATAATAAAAATAACTCCGTCCTGAGCTATAATTAATAATAAAAAATATTTAAATTAATTAATAATTGGAGTTGTTAATAATTAATAATTGTAGTTGTTATTATACTCCGGTGCTCTGGTTTCCCCCACAGTCCAAACACATGCGCTATAGGTGAAATGAATAAGCTAAATTGTCCGTAGTGTATGTGTGTGAATGCAAGAGTGTATGGGTGTTTCCCATTGTTGGGTTGCGGCTGGAAGGGCAGCCGCTGTGTGAAACGTGCTTGATAAGTTGGCGCTTCATTCCACTGTGGCGACCCCACAGTGGAAATTTTCAGTTTTAGGATTATTATTGGTCAGAATTGTGTTTTTTGTTTGAGCTGTCAGTGTTATTTTAGTATCATTAATATAGGTTTTGTTAATATTTATGGAAAAATATATATTTTTTTATCTGTTTTCTGTTCATTTTAGTTATAATATTTGTAAAAAAAAAAATGGTTCTAGCTACAAATTATTGTCAATATAGTGCACATAAACCACATTTAAGGTCATATTTTAATCTGTTCATTGACAAACTTACAGGTCATTAGAATTTGCTGAAATCTGGTAGCCTTCTAAAGAACATTTAAAAAAATCCTTATTTAGTTTACTTTTAGTTTTAGCTTCTATTTAGTGAGGCACACATATCATTCCTAATTATTACAAATCAAGTTTTATTAAAACTGGCAAAACATGTAAGCAAAAGCATTGATATTTATGTGCCATGCAGTGAAACTGTGAAGGCAATTGAGTTCATATACAGTATCACTCAATATTATCCATTCATTTTCTTTTCGGCTTAGTCCCTTTATTAATCAGGGGTCGCCACAGCGGAATGAACCGCCAACTTATCCAGCATATGTTTTACGCAGCGGATGCCCTTCCAGCTGCAACCCATCACTGGGAAACATTCACACACATACACTACGGACAATTTAGCCTACCCAATTCACCTATACCACATGTCTTTGGACTTGTGGGGGAAACCGGAGCACCCGGAGGAAACCCACGCGAACAAGGGGAGAACATGCAAACTCCACACAGAAACGCCAACTTACCCAGCCGAGGCTCGAATCAGCGACCTTCTTGCTGTGAGGCGCACGTGTTACCCACTGCGCCACCATGCAGCCCCTCACTCAATATTACACAACACATATTCTTAGATGATACGTTTGTGGTGTTAATGCCATGATACTGTCTACCTTTGGTTATGAAATATTGTCATGGTATAAACTACATACTGTTCCCAACACAAGGCTGTTTTGCGCATTAAATAAGTTATTTGGTCACAAATGCTTTTATTTATTTATTGTAGCTGAACGTAACCTATCCTTTATTTACCTCCATTATAAAAAGACCTCTGGTTTCTACAGCATTAGCATTAGCTTTTTTCAGCTAAGGTTGCAGGCAATAATAAGCTAAATTAACAATAAGTTTGTATTCTTTTTTATTTCAGATAATGAAAATGTTCATGTTTCTAGTTTTCCTTAACCTGATTTTCCTTAAATTCTCCTCTTTCTCCACAGTGGGTCTACTCTTCATCATTGTTTTGGTTTTGCGGAGGAGAAGAGATAATGACAGTGAACTGTCTCTGGCCCGGACACCCCTGCTGCGCAAAGATCGGCCTCCGGGACGCTTCTACGGGATCCCTTGTGACGCGGAGCCGGTTTATGCCGGCTGGTGACATTACTGTGTACAATGAACTAATTCCAGCTGCACATTTGGTCTGAAACTTAGATCTTTTATTGAACCGTCCTAAGCTTTATGTTGGTAAGATACTATTAAATATTTAATGAATGAAGATGCACTTTTCTGCATTCCGTTTTTAAAAGCATTTACTACTGGCCATATTGTGGAGCTATAGATCCTGATGGCGTTATTTCTGACTGCTTTTTGAGTTTGGGGAGTATGAGAAACCACTCAGTATTTTTTTTTTGGGGGGGGGGGGGGGGGGGGTGTTTGTTTGGGGTGTTTTCTCTTTTTGTTTGCATGGGATATTAGGTTAAGCACTGAAACATTTTTGGCACATTATGCTTATTTTGTGCACAGACTTGTGGTACCACTACATTTGACTACCTGGGCTCCTCGAGGTACATTGTATTATATTTGCAGTTCTTGTATTTAATGTGAGGTCACACATGACGTTTTTAAAACAAAAATTTTTGAACAATTTCCGGACTCGAATACTGGAATAAACAGCTTTGCACAACTTTGAAATAAAAGTGTAGTGTCTCTGTGAGAGTTTGATGGGTGATTCTTTGAACTTCCAGTGTGTAGGGTGATATCAGGCATATTGGGCCACTTTTTTGTTAATCGGGACTGATTTGAATATTTTTGTGTTGAATTGATGTAATGAAAAATAATTGCTAGGCGACACGGTGGCTCAGTGGTTAGCACTGTCGCCTCACAGCAAGAAGGTCGCTGGTTTGAATCCCGGCTGGGTCAGTTGCCATTTCTGTGTGGAGTTTGCATGTTCTCCCCGTGTTGGCATGGGTTTCCTCCGGGTGCTCCGGTTTCCTCCACAGTCCAAAGACATGCGCTATAGGTGAACTGAATAAACTAAATTGGCCGTAGTGTATGTGTGTGAATGAGTGTGTATGGGTGTTTCCCAGTACTGGGTTGCGGCTGGAAGGGCATCCGCTGTGCAAAACATGTGCTGGATAAGTTGGCGGTTCATTCCACTGTGGCGACTGCTGATGAATATAGGGACTAAGCCGAAGGAAAATAAATGAATGACATAATTGTTCAGACCCTACAGGTTTTGAAACATTAGCTGCCCCACAATTTTTCAGATGGCAGTGTTCAGGTAAAATGGGCCGGCTGCTCAGCAAAAATAGGCCAGTCGCACTGTAAAGTGAAATAGAGACATTTCTGACCAAATACGTTTAATTTTATAATGTAACAGAACACTGCATTCAAATTACATTAGAAAATCCATTATTAACATTAACAACATTAATTATTTTTCTGTAATTAATTGCATTAATAATAATTGTTATAAATTTAATAAATTTTGTTCATAAAACCTACATTTCATGAAAAAAACAATAACAATTTTGTTTTATGCCAACAAATGACTTCAAAGAAACTTTTGAATGAATTTCATTAATAAAAATAAAAAAGTTTTTAAAAAAATGAACATTTGGTGTGTGTGTGTGTGTGTATACGTGTTTTTGTGACATGTCAGGACAAATCTGTATAATGACATAGGTATGACACAGGTATTACAAAAAGGAGGTGAAATATGAGGACCCAGCTGATGTCCTCATTTATCAAAAAGCTTATAAATCATACAGAATGAGTTTAATCAGAGAGTAAAGCTGTACACTGTTTCCTGTGATGGTTGGGTTTAGGGGTAGGGTGGGGTTAGGGTAATACAAAATACGGTTTGTGCTGTATAAAATCAATGGAAACCTATGTAATGTACCCACTTTTTACAAAAACAAACGTGTGTGTGCGTGTGTTTAGCAATAATTTGCTAAATGTCAAGTACTGTTATGGCAAAAGTTTTCAATTTTTCACAGTCCTTGGCTGTTAACTTTTAAAGATATAAGACACTTCGACCTTAAATGGCCCAATTTGCCTGATGTCACCCTACTTTTATTTTCTGAACTGTCATGTGACAAATGTAACACTATCAATGCCTACTAATAAATATGGATTAGATATCTACCAGCCTTTTCTTATGTTTAATAGTATAAGAGTAGAAAACCTTTTTTGTGAACATGGTTTAAAATTGTGTTTGTGATTAGTACCAAGGATTAATAAAAAAAATTTTCAGATTTATTTGTAGTGAAATTAGAAAACATGGTTAATTATTGTTAAGGAACATATATGTACATATATATATTCTATGAAGTTACAGATGTTATTAGTAGCTTTTTACCCTCATAATTTGAGTGTTATTTAATAGTTTAATGAATTTGTTTGAATAAAGCCAGAAAGCCTTTGAGGCATGTATATATACTATTCTTATATACATGCTATACTATGCTATGTTATAATATACTATTCTTCATGGTCTTATTTATCTAGATCTGCTGTTTGGCATGATAAAAAGGCGAGCAAATTCATAGTTTTATTTTAGCTTTTTAAAACTACATTTAATTTCTGGGAATCGTTTTCTACAGTGTATTTACGTAACGCGTTTTTTGTTTTGTCCGAACCGGCCACTGTAGTTGAAACGTCAGCGGGGTTTAAGATGGCGGCCACCTTGACGAGAAGACTGTCAGGTACAAAATGTGCACATTTAATATTTGGATGGTCAGAAATACTTTATTAACATAACGATGAGTTTACTACGATCTTAATATTGATGCATATTAAAATACAAAAATAAAATGTTTAACGTTACAACGTGTCAATACAAGTTGTACTCAGTACTCGATTTCCATGATGGAAAGATTGCGTTTTTTTTCCTCCATGCTTTATAAATGTATAATTTATTTAAAATTATGCTTTATTATTCTGCTTTTATTTGATATTTTTGCAGCAAAAGATTTGTATTGTGTTGCATTGCATTGATCCCTTACGATAATTAACCATTTATTATAGTAACCATGTTTTTGGCGTATTGATGACCATATGTATAACCTTCCACATGTAAAAATACTATAGCAATTCATAGTAAAGTACGGTTATGTGTATTATACTGTATGTATTATAATATTTACACCTCTTTGTTAATGAATGCTCCATCATACTGTAGTATTAACTATAGTGACCTGATAAACGGTAACAAATACTGTAGTATACTTTTGTTTTTACTACAGTAAGCTGTTGTGTATTGTAGTTTAACATGCCCTATAGTGGTTGAAAACTACAGTGTTGGGTCATTTGTTTATATTACTACAGTTGTTGTGTTACCATAGCAACTATAGAATTACCAGTGGATTATTTCAAGTACTTTACTATAGTATGGTTAAAAAACAATGTATTTACTATAAATTGCTATAGTATTTTTTCATGTGGGCACAGTTTTACTACAAATGCTATGCTTAAACTATGGTTAGTATAGCAAAAGCCATGGTTGACTTGTTTACCATTAGCTACATTAGTGATTTTTGTTGTTGTTGTTGTAAACCATGGTAAATTTTCCTCAGAAAACCTAAAGTCTTCATTAGACAACACCCACTTTTAGTCGTTTTTTTTATTTATGTGTCTGTAATCTGTAAACTACACTAGTTTGTCGTCCTCTGTTCAGGTTTGCTGAGACCGCTGTCCGTTTTAGGCAAGGAATGTCTCTCTCCTGCTGTCAGACTCGCACAGAGCCCTCGCTTCTCGACTGTAGTGCAGAAACATGCATTCAGTACGCTGATCCCGGCTCACACCACTGCTCCTGCACAACTGACCGGACTGCTCAATCGGTGAGACACACTGCCTGTTCATCAGTTTAAGAACATAGATTTTTCTGTCGTCCAGATGCTACCATGACATTCCTGTTCAAATGTTAACTATAACCACAATAAAAAAGTTGAAAAAATCGTTTTAACTCCAAAGTGAGAGTTGGGAAAACGACATCACTGTTAGAGATGAATGTTAGCCTTGAAGGAACACAAAAGGAACTTTTTTTTGGAAATAGGCTGCCCTAGAATTTAGGCAGTTTACCATTTTTGAATCCATTCATCTGATCTCCGAGTTTGGCGGGAGCACTTTTAGCTTAGCTTAGCATAAATCGTTGAATCGGATTAGACCATTAGCATTTCGGCATAATAATCAAGGAACTTTGCTGCTGTACCATAGCTGCAGCAGACGCAATGATATTACGCAGCACCTGAAAATAGTCCCCAGCTGTAACTTCTTTTTTTTTTTTTACAATACAAATCCAATTAAAGCCACTTGTTTTGGTGGTCTCTCATATATCTACTAAAAGTCAGAAAATATTGCTTTACAAACTGTATTGTACATAAACCATATAAACATTTGCATATTATTCCTTTTACGCCAGAATGCGAGTATAGTTCCTAGACTTATCGACCTAGAAAATGGCAAAATTTTATTTTCTGTTGGTCTTAGTACACTATGTAGCTACAGAAGAGTCAAGGAAAATAAATAAATAATGAAATGATCTAAACAGTTTTTGGAATTTTTTTAAGCGAGATGCTACTGGTCTAATCCAATTGAATGACTTATGCTAAACTACGCTAAAAGTGCTCCCGCTAGACGTGGAGATCGGCTGAATGCATTCAAAAAACTCTAGGGGAGTTGTAAAATGAGTCGATTTTCAAAAAAGTTCCTTTAAAATGATCTGTATGCTTCAAAACAGTGACATAATTTGCACTTAGATGGTAAAAAGCATTCAGAACTCACTTTCTCTCGCTTCTGCTGATACGGATGATTTATTTTAATGACATCACTCTACACTTCATGTTCTCGTCAGATTTTCTGTCCAGTCAAATGTTCTTTACAATCTGAAGTGCTGAAGCTATGGCTAAGATTGATCATTTAATGTTCACACAATTGTTATCTATTGCTATCTATATGGCGAATGACCCTTATAGTGCACCACATAGTAGTGATGGGAGAAACAACACTTTTTTTTTAAGCTTTAAACAATTAATTTGCACTGTTTCGAAGCTTTGAAACACCATGTGCTAGGGACACCTGCTGGTCAAAACTGTGTACATGCAACAAAAACTTTATAACTTGTTATATCTTGAATTTTTGTTAAAGGTTTACAAGACAAATGACACCATACAATACAACTTGTTTCAAAACCCTTAAGAGCTTCTTTTTTCTGTTGAACACTAAAGACGATACTTTGGAGAAAGATGAAAACTGGTAACCATTGACTTCCATAGTATTTGTATGGGTGTTCACGTTTTTGAACATTCTTCAAAATATCTGTTTTGTTTATTTTCAACTAGAAAAGCAAACTCATAAAGGATTGAAACCGCTTGAGGGTGACAACTGTTTCCTTGGCCTGAGCATAAATAAACAAGCTGACAATATTGTTTGAAAATAAAAATGTATTTAATATAATATCCACGTTGAGTTAAGCGTAAAAGTGTCTATATCTATTTTTAAATGTTACTGTTTAAAGGGATAGTACATTTACGCCCTATTCACTCACCCTCAACTGGTTCTACACTTTTTGAGGGTTTTTTCCTGTTGAAGAATGCTAGAAAACCTGTAACCACTGTCTGACACCCATGGTAGAAACAAAAAATACTATGGAAGTCAATGGTTAGAGGTTTCCGAGATTCTTCAAAATGTCTTCTTTTGTCTTCAACAACCAAAAAATTACTTGATGGTGAGTAAATAGTGAGTAAATGTTCAGGTTTGGCTGAACTATCCCTTTAATTTGAATCCAATGACTTTCTGTACAAAATGTTGTGTATTCTTGAGTGTCGTTTTGTCTGAAGGTTTGCCCTTTTTGTTTTTTATTCGGCAGTGTAACTCCTCTCATGCCTTCACTGCTGCTCCAGCCGCTCAGGAACTTAACATACTTCAGTCTGAGGAAAGGCAAGAGGAAATCTGTCAAGTCTGTCACTGAAAGGTTTTTCAGGCTACACTCGGGCCTGTGGATCAGGAGAAAGGTAAAGCATGATGTCATTTCCTGATTATGATGTTCTTTGGCATCATCATATTCATGTTTTACAAACTTTAACTTGTTCTTCATGTGTTCTGTAATGCTGTTTTTTTAAGGCTGGATATAAGAAGAAGCTGTGGAAGAAGTCAGCGGCCCGGAGGAAGCGTCTGAGGGAACATGTTTTCTGTAATAAAACTCAGTGTAAATTGCTGGACAAAATGACGTCACCCTACTGGAAAAGAAGGAACTGGTACCTCAACGACCCGTACCAGAAATACCATGACAGAACCAACCTGAAGCTGTAAAATCATGTATTCTAAATACAGACATGTGTCTCATATATTGATCCCTATTTCTGTTAATATAGATGTGTAAGGAATTGGCTGAAGATTAATCTTGTGTAAATGAAACTGATAAAATAAAATTCCTTTCAACATTCATACTTCGCAAATTGTTTCAAATATATGTATCTTTTACAGTAAGTGCTAAGTAAATTGTTTTGATAGTACATTTTAATTGTATTAATTCACTGTATGTTCTGTTAGTCAGCTGGCTGATTTGAAATATATATATACAACAGTTCTGTCTGGTTCTCGAATCTGATTGGCAGATAGCAGTGAGATATTAAAGTAATATCAGCACTCATACAGCCTCTTCACCCTTGTGTATTACTCTGCCCACACGAGTGGCAAGCAGAGGACTACAGTTCGACAAATATTGCAGCTGATAGACAACATGAGAGAATGTAGTTGTTTAGATTGCAACTATGCAGTTTATTTATAAGGATAATGAATATTTTAAATATTCATAATTTCAGAGATTCACCGCGTTCTCTGCCATCAGCCTGTCAAACTGAGCAGAGCAAAGACGGTTGATGTTCCGCCACAAGATGGCGGCAGAGACTGCATAATAAGCCCTTAGGGGAGAAAAACAGCATTTTTTCAGCGTATGTGTCAAACTACAGCTGAACAAATCATTACAGAGCAGGTAAGTCGATCTCTCTCTTTTGTATGTTGTAGTGCTGTATTTATACCATAGTAATCTGGTAGTGTTTGCTTTGCTATGGCTTTTTCGGGGTTAATTATGGTGATCTGCCGGTTGCAACAGAGAAATACTGGGAAATCTCTGTAGACTGATGGCATTTCATGCCGTTCAGCCTTATAATCTTAAAATGTGAGCAAAATCACCTGTTTTACAAAATCACTTTAGACATTACGCTAGAGAATCATTCAAATACTAGCTCTAAAGTGACGTTAGTGAATGAGCAACGGCTTCTGCTTTTCTGACGTCAGCTGCAGATGTGAATGAATGGCGGAAGAAAGTAGTTCCTCTTACAAAAGGGTTTTAAGACTCCATGTTTGATTTTCTTTTTTTTTTATATATATACGATTATGCCGTCGAACTGTTGTATAAACGCAATATCACACTCGTAGCAGTGCGATGTGGCTGTATATCTATGGGAAGCCAAACAATCCAAATGTAGGAGGAGGCAGCGCGGTTTTACAGTGCTCGCGCTGCGCAGGCATGTCATCTGCGCGGCCCAATGGACCTAGCCGCACGACCGACTCGACAGCGCAGAGAAGACGTGTTCACTATCGCCACCCAATGGGCAGCGCGGCGCAAACTAATCTCATCAGCGCTGCGCTGACCAATTTAAACAGCGCAGATGACATGTCTGCGCAGCGCGAGCACTGTGAAACCGCGCAGTCTCGTCCTACGTTTGGGTTGTTTGTCAGCGCCGTGCTGCCCATTGGGTGGCGATAGTGAACACGTCTTCTCTGCGCTGTCGAGTCGGTCCCGCGGCTAGGTCCATTGGGCCGCGCAGATGACATGCCTGCGCAGCGCGAGCACTGTAAAACCGCGCTGCCTCCTCCTACATTTGGATTGTTTGGCTTCCCATATATATTGTCACTGGTGGGACACTAAGGCACTCAGTCTGCGGCCTCGAGTCAACGCACGCCTCCCACCAGTACCGATATACAGCCATATCGCACTGCTACGAGTATATACACACAGTGGGGGAAATAAGTATTGAACACGTCATGTTTTTATATGAGAATAATATATATATTATTTACACATATATTATTAACAATATACAAACACATAAGTAACTGTATCTACATACAAAGTATATTAAATCCAGTGTCAACTTTTGTAATATGTCAGATATTATATTTTAAATGATTAAATATGCTAAAAATCATTAGAAAATTAAGTAAAGATTGTTCCGTGAAGATATTTGATAAATTTCTTACCATAAATATATTAAAACTCAATTTTTGAGAAAATGCATTGCTAAGCACTTAATTTAAACAACTTTGTGATTTTTTTCAATATATATATATTTTTTAATTAATCCTCATTAATAAATATAAAAATAGTTGTATTTCAGCCACATATTTGGTTTGTCAACATACATTTACACACACTTTTATTTTTGCTTATTTTTATATAATACAGTAGCCTATCTTTATCATTTTCACTTGTTCCCAAAGTTTCACTATGTAACAGTAGGATGAAGCTCCTTTGAGTGCATAAAACATCAAGTAATTTTACTAGAGTAATATATTTTAGGATATCTTTAACGTTACTCAAATTCTTGATTTGTGATTTTACGTCAAAATAAATGCAACTCATTCATTCATTTTCTTTTCGGCTTAGTCCCTTTATTAATCTGGGGTCGCCACAGCGGAATGAACCGCCAACTTATCCAGCATATGTTTTACGCAGCGGATGCTCTTCCAGCTGCAACCCATCACTGGGAAACACCCATACACTCCCATTTACACACATACACTACGGACAATGTAGCTTACCCAATTCACCTATAGCACGTCTTTGGACCTATTTTGAAACCCACGCCAACACGGGAGAACATGCAAACTCCACACAGAAATACCAACTGACCCAGCCGAGGCTCAAACCAGCGACCTTCTTGCTGCTAGGCGACAGCGCTACCCACCGCGCCGCCAAATAAATGCAGCTGTAAAATGTATTTTGCAGAGAGAAAAAAAAGTCACGGGACACCAAGTTTTCACATTCACCTTTTAATTGCTGAATGCCAATATACATTTTGAGGTTTTTCAACAGAGATTTCACTCTTTTACATCAACTTCTGTCTTTTTCACTCAAGATTTATTGATAAAGAACTCTACACGATGATATTCTGGCCTGCCAGACAGACACGACAGCTGATGAACATGGAAATACCTTTCTATGAAGATGTTGCAAGCTGTGAAGAATACTGTGAAAGACAAACCAGGCACAAACAACTCAAAAATACATCATAATTCATTTTCAAATGATTTTAACAGACAGCCGGGACTTTAATATAGTCTTTAAAGGCACAGCCTCTTCTTAAGTCCCTGAATTTAAGAACATTTTCATGACAACATGAGCCATGTGTATGTGTGACTTTCAGATATGAAAACTGCTGAGTCGACGAGATTCATATTTTTGTTGACATTAAAGGTCCCGTGAAGTGCTTTGAAACGTGCATTTTTAGCACAGCTCTGCCAGTGAGTGGTTGAGCTCAAGCGCATCAAATTAAATGCAAATGAGAAGCGTCTTGAAGGGGGCGGGGCATGTCAGATATTAGAGAGCATTTGATTGGTCGAGATTTGAAGAGAAACTGAAGTAAAAAAAAAAACCGTTGATCCATTTAGGCGGATGTGACAAAGTACAAGTTTTGGATGTTTATATCAGGTTTGTATCTTCAAAACAGTGACTAAATTTGCGTTTAGGAGCACACTAGCTAATAGATATCCTTAAACCGATACCAACATCTTAAAAACCTTATTTCAATTTCACAGGACCTTTAAAATGGGCTAAGCTTATAGCTCTTCCGTTTTATTTTCCCACCAAATTATAAGAAATCTAATGGCTCGGTTTTTACATGGTGTATAATGGAATTTTAAAGGTTGTGCCTTTAATGACCTGAATATTGAAAGAAACAACAGTCAGCTGTTTAATATTCTGTAAAAGGCCAAAGATGGTTCCACACAGAGCACTTGAAAATCATACTCCATTCACAAAGAGAAAACGCTGCATTTTGATTCAGCTGTAAAAACCGGAAACACAAGTCCAGCCAGCCAAAAAAACGATTTTTACTATCACTAGTTTTATTCAATTTTTCAAGTTCACATTGTAGATATTTCATTAATTGTGATTAAATGACAAAAACTGTTCCTGAGGCAGATGTTTTGTCAGTGAAGTGTGATATATAAGATCTTAAATACATTAATATTTCTTTTGACAGCAAGTTTATGAGATTAGGATTGTCATCGTTCTCACAGTACAGTATGTGAAACCCTTTCTAAACACCCACCTCATTTTAATTTAACATAGCAAGCGTGGACATTTTTAAGTTGAATGTGTGCAACTTCCAGATATCTGTCAGTATAAACCAGTTATTTTAACTGAACTGTCTGTTATGCTGCTTGATATGATTAATTATTTTTTTTAAAGTTCAAGTTGTCATTCCTGGGATTTGGTGCCTTTTGTGTCCCCAGAAAAGATTATGATATTATTGCCTTTAAAGTTGTCTTTGACATAAAAACAGCTTTGAAACTTTAAGCATATTGAAGATTTTTTAACAGCATATTAAACCACCAAATGTCACATCTTTCCTCATTTTGGTGATGAATACTACTTAATATGAGTGATTTTGGCTTGGTTTATCAGTCATAGCTCTCTGTACTGTGGGTGTATATACAGTATATTATTCATTATTAAAGTAATCTGAATAATCATGTTTTTTTTTTAGCTTCTCCCTCAAATTATCGTTCACTGTTTTATGCTACTGGCGACACGGTGGCTCAGTGGTTAGCACTGTCGCCTCACAGCAAGAAGGTCGCTGGTTCGAGTCCCGGCTGGGCCATTTGGCATTTCTGTGTGGAGTTTGCATGTTCTCCCCATGTTCGCGTGGGTTTACTCTGGGTGTTCCGGTTTCCCACACAGTCCAAAGACATGCGGTATAAGTGAATTGGGTAAACAAAATTAGTCGTAGTGTATGAGTGTGAATGTGAGCGTGTATGGGTGTTTCCCAGTACTGGGTTGCAGCTGGAAGGGCATCCGCTGTGTAAAACATATGCCGGAATAGTTGGTGGTTCATTCTGCTGTGGTGACCCCTGATAAATAAGGGACTAAGCCGAAGGAAAATGAATGAATGTTTTATGCCAGTACCGGCCCTTTAAATGCGAGTTGGGAAATGAAATATGACATCATATCAAACAGTTTTGTCTGTTTCTACTTAATTTAACTTTTCAATCCGATGTGGTCAGGCTCAAAGTCCAACCTGTTGTGTAGAATAATTTAAAAAAGGATATAGAAGTTATTTTTGTGAAATAGCGCAAAATTTTTTTTATTTGACTGGTTTTTGTGTTTTATAAAAACAAAGTGTAAAAATGAACTATTTAATTTTTATTTTATTAATTGTATTTTATTTTAATCCCTTTTACCATCATTTGCACTTGTTATTCTTCTTTTTTTGAATAATTTCACAAAGTCAGCACATAAATATGAAACATTTATTGTTACTGATTTGACATTATTTTACTTAATAATCTTTCATGAATTTTTATATAAAAAAAAATTAAAATGTATACTTTTTTCTCAAACAGGATGGACATGTTTGGCCCTCCTCGTTGTATTTGGCTCAGAATTACTTAAATTCATACCTGTCATGAACTATTTTATTTTATTTACATCTCACTATCATGATTACCCAAAAATTGATTTTCAAAAAATTGCAACTGAATTATATTTAAGTGTTATGATGTCCAAAAGGCACACAAAAACCAGGAATCACCCCTTTACCATATTTTGCGCTTGTTATTCTTCTATTTACTACAGCAGCCAATGAAGTCTTACACATTCACAGAAAAAAAAGCTAATTTCCACGCTAAAAAAACTAAGGTGGACAGAATGTTCTACGATCCAGCGCAATCCCTTAAATCACAGGTGTCAAAGCCAGTTCCTGGAGGGCCGCAGCTCTGCACAGTTTAGTTTCAACTCTAATTAAATGCACCTGATCAAACTAATTGAGTCCTTCAGGCTTGTTTGAAACCTACAGGTAAGTGTGTTGAAGCAGGGTTGAAACTAAACTGTGCAGAGCTGCGGCCCTCCAGGAACTGGCTTTGACACCTGTGCCTTAAATAGTTGATAAAAGTCTCCCCTGCCAGAGAGAAATACAGCTCTGCAATCCTCTCCACTGTGATCAGGAATGCTAAACACCGACTGTGAGTTACGCAGTGACACATGCTAGTGTAATAATCGCACAGTGTTACAGACATGTTTCTCCCACATATGACTTACTTGTGAATGCTACAAAAGTAAAACTCCTACAGTGAGTGAAGGACCCGCTTTATGTTGTACCCAATCAGCAGCGCTAACTCCGATAAGGTACTTTAATACTGAACACGCTCAGAAAGTAGAGGCCGAAACTGTGACACATTCAAACTGTCGACGTGAATACATGCGACGTCAAGCAAATGAAGAGATTTAAGAAGCAAGCTGAGAAATAAACAGAAAACATTACGTCGGATATGCTTAAAGTCCGCATGAAATCAAATTTTCGAATGTTTATTTTGTCAGCGCATGTTGTTAGTCTTAAGGTGAACAATTAATCTGTGCAAGTTAATCTGATGAAAAAAAATGTGTGTTTTGATCATCTTTAATCAAAACCTGCGCATTTGCTTCCGCTCTGAAACACCAGGTCCGTCTCTGATGATGTCACTGACGGTTTGGGTGTAATATGCTAAGCCACGCCCCTCCAACCAATCTGTGAGTAAAAGAAGAGGAGCACTAAAATAAAACCCCGTCTCCTACTCAATATTCTGTTTCAATTAGAAATACAACATAATACATTGAAATAAAAGTCTTCAGATTCACGCGGACTTTAAGATTCCACGCTAATTAATCAGCGTTGAGATTGAATGATTTCTAAATGATCACAAATACTGCACATGCTTAATAATTAAAATGAATCCATTGCACTTTGTCCATCTGCGAATCAGGCATTGTAATCAATACCCTTATTTGGTTCATCTACAAAAAAACTTGCATTAAACGTCCTTCCTTCGCACATACACATAATAAATCATGAAATAAATGTTATGTTTGCACTCAAACACAACAACCATATCAGTGCAATACAGTTTCACTATAATTCTAACAAGGACGGATTCAGAAACACTTTGTTACTCAGTAGTTTTTAAAGGGATAGTTCACCCCAAAATCAATATTCTGTCACCATTTACTCACCCTACACTTGTGCCTAACCAGAATAAAAGAATATATTTAGAAAAATGATGTAAACTGGTACCCATTGATTTACATTGATTATAATATTTGTTTTACCTGCTATGGATGCCAGTGGTTACTAGGGTTGGGTCGTGTTTTAATTTTAGTGATTCTGATTACACTTATTGGTTGTCGATTCTTAGTTACGATTACAATATTGTTTTGGAGAGGAAAAAAAGAGAGCAAATACTTTAAGAAAAATGTGACATTGCGACTTGCGACATTTAGTCTAATCAATGGGCTGTTACTGTTAACTTTAAAAAGATTTGTCAAATAATGAAATAAATAACACTAGGGATGCACCGAATATTCAGCCACCATCAATTTTCGGCCAAAAGATTTTTATCGCCGAAACAACACGGCCGAAACTGTATAATGTGAAGGCGCAACTGCAAACCGCGGCCTGCACGTGCTTGTCTGAATGGCGATTGGTGTGTCTATTCCATCTATTCGTATCCTCTGCACTTCTTCCTGACTGTACTCGATCCGCAATATAAAGATCATTACTTGGATGCAGAAATAAAGCAGTGAACACGCAAAATGATCCAGACAGTAATGGATAAGGAGAACCCGGGAGTAGTGTACCGCACAGGAGAGAAAGAGATCAGTGGCCGTTTGCATGAAAGTAATTTAACTAAAGGGTGGAAAAAATCTCTAAGGTAAGGGATTTCATTAAGAGCGTTGCAACGAACTTCTTAACTGTCACCCTTACCTAACCCTTATGAAAATTAACCATGTTTTTACTATAGTAACCATAGTTAAAATATGTTTTTTGTAGTAAAACTATAGTAACCACAAAATGAACTACAGTTAAACTAGGGTTTTACTATGATTTTTGTAGTGAAACCATAGTAACCACAAAATTAACATTTTCTTTTATTTTTAAACTTGAATATTAATTTATGCAATTGCAATGCCTTGATTATAGTAAGGTTAGTACACAGTCATAGCCATAAATGGAATGGTGCTAATAGTTGGCATAATTTCTTTCGGTTCTCGGTTTTGGCCTTGCTTTCCTCTTTTTCGGTTTTTGGTTTGGGCCAAGAATTTTCATTTTGGTGCATCCCTAAATAACACATGATCACTATTTCATTTAATTTTTTTTTAAATCGATGGTCAGTTTATCCAGAATTATGCGGCTTAAATTCGAACATGACTCTCTTTTGTTTTGTACCTGAGTGTGTGTCTAATATTAGCTGTATCTAGTGTGTTATCGCAGGATAACGTTTCATCATATTAGAGGTACTTCCTCCATTGCACAAAATATCTTCGTCCCATATATTTCATTTTGCAATGCTTGCTGTTGTCTTATATAGTGTAGTGTCATCAACTGCGCATGTGCGTATGAGGTAAGGTCCTTGTCGCAGGTCCTGGCAGATAGATAAAACTGTAAAACACACACCGCCGTTTACCGTGCAAGAATGACTGAAAAAGTCAGGAATCGATAAACGAAATTGAAATGTACGCATCATATAGAATATGGAAATTGGGAATGGTTCTAAAATAGTATAATGTAGTATAATAATGCGTTAGAATGGTTTCCAACATTCTTCAAAATATCTACTTTTACTTGGAGAAGCTAGCTGGTGAGTAAATAGTGAGTAACTTTTTAGGGTGTGATCTGTCCCTTTAAGGGAGTTTAGTCAACCAAAAATGAATGCACTCCCCTTAAAAATAAAGCATGTTCACAAACAAGTAGTGATTATGGTTGGGGGGGACCACAAAAACCAGAAGGACACGCATGCGTTTGTTTCTCCCAAAATCATACCAGCCTACGCTCAAACATATAATAAATATGTACAAAACAAACCCCAAAGTCTCAGAGTAGCAGCATTACCCAAATGGATTCCCTCCCCTTGAGTGTCAAAGATCAGAAGCGAAAGGTTGCGCATCGCTTTGGTTACCTCATTACAGAGCAAGGCTGCTTTTGAATATTTGAACATTTTGGCTGCATTCCTCTTTTTTTTCATTGCCTTCTCTTGTTGCGTCTCCTCATGTTGCAGGTGAGACGGCTAAAGCACTCTGGGAGCATATACGCACAGTCACATGGCTTCAGTGTCTGAAGAGAGGGCATTCTTGGATCTGGATCGGGTGAAAGGTCTTAGCGGTCTAGGAGGAGGCTGAGAGAGACAGAGAAAGAACAGATATGTGAGTGTATGTCTAATTGATAAATGAACAAGCAAATCCACACACTTCATGTTTATGGTTCATAAATAAACATGATCAGAGATTCTATGACGTGTTCATTTATGGTTGGACAAACAAAGGCCCAGCATGATTGGAAAATGCATGACTGAACGTGCTTTGTGTACAAAGGCCTGCATTTAGTCTGTTAGGTTGATTATATCTGTAGTGTGGTCAAAGGTTAAACTGGTAGACCAGCTTTAAAAAGAACAAAATGATTGAAACAAAAAACAATGAGGCATTACATCAACAGTAAACTGATACTCTGACACATTTCAGATGCTCTCCTTGTTTTTGCACTACTTCCGACAACAGGAAAAATGGAAAAAGAAAGAAGTTAAGTTACAATTTGTGTTATAGTCACAATTACAAGAATTCATTCATTTTCCAATTATCAGGGGTCACCACAGCAGAATGAACCGCCAACTATTTCGGCATATGTTTTACACAGCAGATGCCCTTCCAGCCGCAACCCAGTACTGGGAAACAGTACACTCTCACATACACTCTCACATTCACACACGCACTCATACATTACAGCCAATTTAGTTTATTCAATTCACTTATAGCGCATGTCTTTGAACTGTGGGGAAAACGAGGGCACGTGGAGGAAACCCACGCCAACACGGAGAGAACATGCAGACTCCACACAGAAATGCCAACTGGCCCAGCCAGGACTCGAACAAGCAACCTTCTTGCTGTGAGGCGACAGTGCTAACCACTGAGCCACCATGCTGCCTTACAAGAATTCAAATTGATATTATAAAAAAGAAGTTGCAGTTAAAACTGGGATAATGTCCCAATACTACTTGTAGTAATAATACTACAATTGTCAACAACTACTAGAATTGAAGTTTAAATTACAAGAAATAAATAGGAGTAATGCGATATAATAAATGCTAGAAATAAAGTCGGCATTACAACAAAGAAGGCTGCTGTTAGGAAACAGTCACAGTTACACTAAAAAAAGCTACAGCTGTACAAAAGAAAACTACAGTACAGTCAACTACAGTAAATAGTCAAAAATACACACAAAAAAGTCAGAATTGGGGCATATTAAAGGAACAGTTCACCCAAAAATGAAAATCAGCCCATAATTTATTCACCCTAAAGTCATCCTCACTGAATATGACTTTTTTTTTTATGTTGGAGTTGGAGTAGTTTTAAATTTTATCCTGGCTTTTCCATGCTGTATAATGGTGTTAGACAGTGGCCATATTACTTTAAGGGTTTTTTAACATTTATTTATAGGACAGTGGAGAGTGGATACAGGAAAGCATGAGGAGCAGAGAGAGAGGGGGAAGGATCAGCAAAGGACCTCGAGTCTGGAATCGAACTCGGGTCTCTGTGAGCACCTCAGTGCTATGTGTCGACACTAGGGCTGCACCACATTGGAAAAATGAAACCATTTCACCAGATAACTTGAATATCTCTATTTGTAAAGAACTTATAATTTTAGATTGGGATGATTCTGTAGGGGGGTGCATCTGCATAAAATATAATAAACAACCTACAAGCATAGATAAATGCAATAAAGAAAAAGATCAAAATTGCGTAGTGTTTAATCGTTTTCCGAGGAGTCTAACAGTATTCAGGTATAAGGTAATTGAATAAGCGAATATAAAAGAATACTACATAGTCTTCATTTTTATAAGTAATTCAATAAAATTAATTGTTTTCAAAATAACAACCGGAACAATTTCTTACGCCTGAATGCTTTTAAAATCCTCATAGTGTCCTCAAAAACATATGCAAATGATAAATTGTAATCTAGACTCAACATTGCAGATCTTGCGATGTGACTATTGCGAATGATCACATTGCGATATCGATTCTGAAACGATATATTGTGCAGCCCTAGTCAACACACTAAACACTTAGTGTTTAATGATAGTGGTCATTTATTTTGAAGCTTCTAAATGTGTAGAATTTGTTGTAAAAACAGTTGTAAAACTAACCCATACACTGTCAGGGGGTTAATGCCTGTTTTATGAAGTGGATCGATGCGTTTTTGTAACAAAAATATGATATTTTTTAAAATTATGAACTCACAGACTTTTTAGCAGCTGACGAATACAAGTTTGCGACAACAACCTGGCTGATCTCTGACTGAACGTATGCTGTAAAATGTGGCATGACGCGGCATTGTAAGAGTAACATACTGTATAACATTATACATTAATGCCAAGCCAACAAGTTTTCTTGTTTGTCGTCATTGTATTCTTTGGTCTGTCAAACTTATCCTTATATTTATGAGATAAACAAATAAGGCAGTGTGTGTAGTTCTTTCATCATAGAGTCTTGAGTCATCTTTCCCTGCCATCTTAGACAGTCATGTCTCTCCAGTGACTCGCCGTAACCGAATGCTAGTGGTGACCTGAGGTGAGAGTGTCAGTCATTCAGTTGACTCTTGCTGGTAAACAGCAGCACTGGTTAGTGATTGAGTGGGTTAGTAAGTCACAGCACAGCTAACAGAGCCCCAGTGTAACCAGGCAAGTCAACCATGAGCCATGACAAAACTGAGGTACCTCAGGGGCGCGTCTCTTAAATCTGAACTGCGGTGAAGAAGATGAGAAAAAGTCCTCCTTCTCCTGAGGCTCCTCTGATGCTACGGTTGGGGTTGAGGATTGATCCTGGAAGGACTCGGGAGGGCAGGGCAGTGGAGTAACGGGCTCAGTTTGAGGCAGATTGGGCTGTGATGGGTTCGAGATGGGTGTGGGGGTCAGTGGGACAGGAGGCTCCTTAGATTGCTCCAAGTTCAACAGCTCATATTCAGTCATGTCAAAGTCATGGCCTGTACCATGACAAGAGCACATTAAAATCAAAACTCTAAGTATATTTTAATACAGAGTCAAAGTGTTTTTAGATCTGTGTCATTATGGAAGACCTGAAGTTAAAAGACAGACACTGTTGGGTTACCATAGTTAGTTTTGACACGGCATGAAGGATATTTCTGCTAAAACTGGTGAAGAAGGCAATGTACACTTCTCAGCCACTTTATTAGGTACAACTTCTCAATAAATATATCAGCTAGTACATCAGCTAGTCATATCCGCTTGTTATGTTGTGAAGTATGGAATACTGTTTTCCAGGTCCAAGCCGCAACTCATTTGAATTAAGAAAATAGTCGTTTATAAGTGAAACACTTGTGACAAAGTCATTGTGTACACTACAGTCTCTGGACTTACTGCCTCACAGACACCAATATTTTAACAATTGATAAAAAATCTATTGCTTTCTGGCCATCTGATATTAGGCATGGATATATATATTCATGATTTTACAATGTATTACAGTGCTCTGTGAGCTTTTATTAGTGCCATTTGTTGAGCCTCCCTATATAGTCCGATAGAGCACTTGGATCTAAATTCTGCATCGCGTGACGTCACATTGAACAAGTGGATTGTAGCAGATCAGTGTATTTATGCATGTAGACATGGTAAAGATTATCTGCTGAAGTTCAAACTGATCATCAGTATGGCAAAAAAGTAAATTTAAGTGACTTTTAATGTAGCATGTTTGTTGGTTCCACATGGGCCGGTCTGAGTATTTCAGATACTGCTGATCTACTGGGATTTTTTATGCGCAGCCATCTCTAGGGTTTACAGAGAATGGCCCGAAAAAGTATCCAGTGAGCAGCAGTTCTGTGGGAGAAAATGCATTGATGCAGGAGGATTATGATCAAATATAATGATTTGTTACAACCAACATTTGCAGATGAGCTACAGCAGCAGAAAAACCCTACTATTAGCTAAGAACAGGAAAGTAAAGGGGGTCTCACACTAGATGTGCCATGCTGTGCCGCGTCATGTCACGCCTTGTTTTATAGAATTGTAAACATTGTTTTCTATGAGGGAATGCACACCAGCGCCACCATTCGCCTTCGCAACACATTGAAAACAATGTAAAATCGGGACACGCCACATCCAGTGTGCGGCCTGCTTATGGCTACAGTTTGCACAGGCTCATTAACAACGAACAACAGAAGACTGGAAAAATGTTGCCTGCTCTGATGAGTCTCAATTTCTACAACATTCTGATGGTAAAGTCAGATTTTGGCGTAAACAACATGGAAGCATGGATTCGTTTTGCCTTCAGCTGTTCAGGCTGGTGTAATCCGGTGCACCCTTTGCGCCCCTTAGTACCAGCTAAGCATCATTTGAATTCCACACACCACCTGAGTATCGCTGCTGATTATGTGAATCTCTTTATGACCACAGTGGACCCATGCTGTGTGGGCTACTTCCAGCAGGATAATGCCTCATGATGTCACAAAGCTCAAATAATCTCAAACTCTTTTCTTGAGCATCGCAGTGTGAGTTCAAGTCAATATTGCAAGGTGTAGCTAATAAAGTGGCTGGTGAGTGTACTTTCTGTTCATCAGGCTAGAGATTCTGGAACATTTTGATGTTTTTAAACAATGCTGAAGTGGGTTTCTCACATCTATAACTGGAACAGGAAACCCTGCATTTGTTCCTAGCCAATCACTTCTTGTACTTAGAGGACTAATGAATAATATGAAAAGCAGACACTGCACGACAGTTCACATCAAGAATTATATTGCAAAGCTAGTACTATAATGATACATTTATTAGCAATATAAAAGTAACCATTATATTTATTTTAAATGTGCACTACACTGCTGTTATGTAATTTGTCGATTTAAAGGGTTAGTTCACCCCCCCAAAAAAATTATGTTATTAATTACTTACGCTCCTGTCGTTCCAAGCCCTGAGACCTTCGACCTTCATGCATATTGCACAGTAAACAGACACCCTAAGACATTGGTGAACAAAGTTGTTTTTACAGTTTTTTTGTCACACAAAAGTCTTCTTGGAGCTTTGTATAATTACAGTTGAACCACTGAAGACACATGGAAAGTTCTGACAATGTTTCAATGTCAGTGTATCAATGGCAAACGTCTTGTGACCATTGCTGTCTATGGAGGATGAGGTAGCTTTCAGATTTCATCTAAGATTAACGAAGGTCTCAGGGAATTGAAATGACATGTTAAACGACAATTGGATTCTGATTAGCATTCTTCACCCGAAAAAAAAAACACAACAATTTCCGTAATATTAATTCTGTGTCCTTATTACTAGGGGCCGCTCCCATAGAAAGCCTTTTTGTGATAAAAAAAAATTAAGTGAAACGAAGATGCATTTTTAAAATGTTTTCTAAAAATTTTTTAACTATACAAAAGCTGTTAGTGCACTGGCAAAACACATCTGGTTAGTGCATATTTATTTAGAAAAAATGGAGAAGTAGAGCAGTAGAACCACATTTTAGTCACTAATAGTTGTGTTGTGGAGTTTAAGTATTGTCACAGAACTTGAACAGATATTAAAACCTTATAGTTGCTGTTATGATTGTCATCCATGGTTTGAACAGTGCTTATGTATTGATGAACGGATGGCAAACAGCTACAGTGGGATGGAGAGTATATTAATGTACAATAACAAATGAACATGGCTTTCTTTCTTTGGTGTAACAGAAAAAGACAGCAAAATGTACCTCATGCTAATGAAAAAAGCTCAATAAAAACGTAATGTTTAACTTCGATGATAACAAAGTTGGCCCTTATTTGCCATATGTAAATGTGTGCAAACATAAATGAGATTTGAGAGCTAAAGTGGAAGTGAAAACTTCAGCCTGTTCCTCATACTAAGCCATTGTATAATGACATAACACCTGGAATGAACTGTAGAAGACAATGTTCTGGAGCATTAAAGCCCACGGTCATTCAACTTAACTGTATGGAAAAGAGCAGCAGTAACATTCTGCTTAATATCTCTTATTATGTTCTACACAATAAATAACATGATTAAAACATAATGGGATTTTATTTCCTATTGAGTGAAACTATAACTTAAATTAAAGATAAATAAAAGCTTTTCTGTGATTCTTTCAGAGAATTGCATATTAGATAATATTACAAAATCTAAATTTTTCCAATCAAACGTTTACCAAGAACTCTGGCAGGATTACAACACTCAATTTAAGGATTAATTACATCTCCGGGATGCTCGAGAAAAGCAGGTAAACCAAGCAGGATTAGCAGAAATCTGATTGGCTGATAGCAGGATTTTCTGTTAAAGGGTTAAGGGTGAAAACGGCACTGATCATTCGTCTCAGCATTGCTTACCCTTGCTGTAACCAGTCTCTGATTTGCTGCGCATCATGGTTCGCGTTCTGTGCTGCGCGGCTGCAGGTTGAGTGGTTGCAGAACTAGTGCTGTTTGTCTGGCCCTCAGCCTGGAAAGATGACAGATCCTGCATGCTGAAACTGCGGAGCCGCTCGGACAGAACGCCCTGGCCCTGCATGAAGAACATCAAACTCCTTTAGAAGCTCTAAATACTGTCACATTAACTATCTGTTTTGTTTATACCAAATGAGCATGAAGATCTGGAATGTATGTGTTGTATATCCAGTCTGGTCAAATACAGAATTCTCTCTAAAATAAACTAATAATTAGTAACTACTGTATGTGCATAATTATAAAATTAAGTCAACATAACAGTTTCAAGTTACAATGGGTTTGCTTACTTTTAAAAAAGAAAAGTAATTATTCACTTTTTACAGTGTAGACATGGTTTTCATAATAAATAAATAAAAATCACATCTAACATCATTTGGACAGTTTTTCCAGTTTGACTGCACTGCATTTATTATTGACTGCATTTGTAATGCTCAAACATTCCATCCTGTTACCAGATTTGTGGTGATCAAAAAGTTAAAGATTGTTTTGTACATCAAACATCTACAAACCAATCTTATCCCAAAGACTTTATTGTTCCAAAATAGCTAGCTTTTGCTAAAACAAGGCTGTAATTAGGCTAAATTTCATATACGCTTCAAT
The DNA here is from genome assembly GCA_903798115.1 of Danio jaintianensis. Lineage (NCBI taxonomy): Eukaryota > Metazoa > Chordata > Actinopteri > Cypriniformes > Danionidae > Danio > Danio jaintianensis. The sequence goes on along the minus strand of CAIGQV010017386.1, from coordinate 905,424 downwards.
TATCCTAAAAAGCTATATATGTAAAAGACTACATACATCTAATCCAGTCCAGTCCACAAAGGTTGAAAGGCTAACCAGCAACCTGAGGCAAAGTGGAGACTTTAACACTTCATTCTTTGAAAACAACCAGCTGGATGTACACAGCTTCTTGCACAAAATTAAACTGTAATAACGTACTAGTTTTTTAACTAAACACTTAATATAAGGGTTCATGGGTCATGGGATTTCTGGAATATCATGGAATTTTAAAAGGTCTCTTCCAGACATTGAAAGTCATGGAATTAATTTCTTTTTTTGGCCAAGTTGTGAAATATCAAGGATTTTGTTTGCCACTTAAAATTTTTGTTTTCATTTATCAAAATGTAATTTTTCTATCACGTACTGTTTTTTCCCCATGTTGTTTCACATAACATTGTTATGTTTAGCGTAATTTCCAGCACTATTTTATTCCTTATCGGTTGTTATCAGGGAATAACATACCATGGAATGTTGTGATTAGCCAATCAGAATAAAGTATTCCATAGAGCTGTAATAATATACTCTATTATAATACAATATTATAATATCATAATATTGTCTATATATAATATGATTTGTTGTTTGCTTTTTTATTCAAGTACATATTTATGTTTATTCATTCTTATTGTTAGTCACTGATGACACCTGACATATCTTCAGATTTTGATCATTTTGCAAACAGATTTCTGAAACTGACAAACAATTTGAAGAGCTTTAAGCCTACGTACAGTTGTCAAAAAAAGTGCCATTTCCTCTAAAAACAAGGTAACGGTACTGGATTATTACCTTAGTGGCAGCCATTACTGCAGCTGTTGCCGCCACATTCAGGCCTTTCCTTCCAAAATGCATCAGGGTGTCGTAGCTTTTATCTTTTGCTTGGCAAAGATATTCATCGATGTCCTGAGAAAGAGTCATAAAAAAATATTTCAGATATGGTACCGAAAGCCTGCTATTGTTTCCTTTCAATAGTGCTCCGGGTGTGTGTTCACGGTATGTGTGTGTTCACTAACTGTGTGTGTGCACTTGGATGGGTTAAATGCAGAGCACAAATTCCAAGTATGGGACACCATACTTGGCCACACTACACTTCACTTCACTTCACTTCACTTTCAGGTTATCATTTTTTGCTTTCTACATGCAAAAAATTACTTTTGCTGCTTGTTCAAACTACTTATTTAAAATGAGTTGAAACAACACAATTCTTACATTTTTTGGGGCAACTTCATTGTTTTATGTTCAATCCACTTAAGTTTGTAAAAACAATTAAGTTAACTTAATAGATTTGTATTGGGACAACATGAAGGAATTGTGTGGAACCCAGCGTTTTTTACAGTGTATGAGCAGAAGGACACTTTAATGAAGTGTGTTTAGGTGTTTGTCAAATGCATTTGCTCTTTAGTGTGTCCTCCTGACGAATTTCCTGCCTGAAGAAGAAAAAGCCTGTGGAAAATCCCAGTTCCGTTTCCTGAGCATCGCTCATCCTCGCTCAACCAGGGAAATCAGCGCAAAAGGTTACAGGAAAAGAAGACAAATGTGCATTTCCGCCTCGACTTCGAAATTCAGCTTCTAAGCATTCAAATCTGTTGAGATTCTCCACAGCTGTTGTGGATGATCCTTGCTTGCTCATATAATGTTATATTAAATATTAAAGGGATAGTTCACCCCAAAACCTCAAGTGGTTACAAACCTGATTCAGTTTCTTTTCTCTTGAACACAAAACAGGGTATTTTGAAGAATGTTGAGCACTGACTTCCATAGTAGGGAAAAAAATTCTAAAGTCAATCTCGACTTTCCATCCAAAGTTGCGAATCAAACTTATGCTCAGAATTGGAATATTGCATTAGTTTCCATCCAGTGAGTCAAAGGGAACAATATCATCACTTCCTAATAAACTGGAGCAAAATATAAAAAAGAAAAATGGACTTTGCTGGTTGGAGAACCCAGTGTAGGACTTTTTGGCTTAAATAATACATTTAATACGTCAGACAAAGACGAAATGCAGTGAATGAGCGGTGGCTTTTGGAGGCATAAGGTGCTCTTTGGGAGCGCAGACGCTCAAAACAGTTCTGGGAGATAGTAATGCCAAACCACTTTGATGACAAGACTTTGGCTGAGAGTTTTTAGAAAGACCAAAACAACATTTCACATGTTTTATAATGTGGTCAGTCCGCTGGTTTCTCTGGTAACCCTTGCGTACTGTTGAAATTTACTACCCTTTTGTTATGTTCGTGGCTGTTTTTGCCCCATTGACTTAAATTATAATGACATTTTTTGATTGCAAAGCCATGACAGCAAATAATCATGCATTTTTGATTGTTAAGAAAAGGTAAATGTTGTCATTTTTACTGTTGGGTAGTAAATTTGCCCAGAGTGTATTGTTGAATTTTTGAACATTTTCAAAGCATTTTCCCAAAATATGTGTCAAAATAAGATTTGTCAGCAAAAAAATGATTCCATTTGCTGAAACACAGAGAAAGTTGTGGCTAAATTAAGACTCAAAGTCACCCCAGAGTCAATAAAACCATCCCCAACAGCACAGAAGGGTTAATGCCGTCGCATCGCACCCATTTTTGTTATCACATGATCTGTTAAAACAAAATCACATGACTTTTTTGATGCGCACGCTGTAATTTATTCAGTAAATGTGTTTGCATTGTAGTTTATGCACATTTTTCCTTATTGAATAAAAAATGTGTTCTACTCAGTTGAGAGCACAAGTTTTTAAAATGTATTTTATCTTGGCATTTCCTTTAAGCATTTTGTACGCAATATTCCAAAATGTGCATAAAAAAATAGGAGGATGGAAACATAGCTACTGGCTACCAACATTCTTCAAAATATCTTTTTGTTTGTTCAACAGAAGAAAGAAACTCTGACAGGTTTGGAATATGTAAGGGGTGAGTAAATGATGATGGAAATTTCACTTTTGGGTGAACTGTCCCTTTAAAAGCATTAGTGTAAGCTCTGTATAGTTCCTCTGGATATTTTTTTCCAGCATAGACAAGAGGTAAAAATAGATCTTCAAAAGGCACAGAAAAACACAGAAAGGAACAGTGAACAGATCACATGAAACACAGTACCTTCTCCTTGGAGGACAGTGTGGGGTGAACAAATTTTCTATACAGCACACTGGATCCCTTTGTGTACGGGGAAAGTAACCACACCACAAAGGCGATTTTGAGTTCATAGTAGAATGGGAGCCTTCAAAAAGACAATCACACAGTACGCTCATGTGTCATACTGGATAACGCCCACATCAAACCATATACCAGACGCAGAATTAAAAATATGAGTAATCCTTAACAAAAGGATACGATGGCACATTGTACTTACCAGCACAAAAAGATATCAGTAATCACCTCCACTGTAGTAAAAAGTGCAAATATTATCCAGTACATCATCCATTTTACCTGTTGGAAAATAAAAGAGTTTATGAAATCAGCAGGAGAATAAACATAAATGCTAATGAGCTCAACTGATGGAAAACGTATCTGAGCTTTACTTACATATTCTCTCACATCTTTCGATTTAACAGCTTTGTATGAGGAGTATGCCGGGTAAAGGGTGCCAAATATCAGCCTGTGAGAGAGATACAACAAACATGACTAAGAGAGAAAGAGGAGAAAGGCATTTTCTTGAGATGTTGTATGTTGTATTGTAATGTAGGTTTAAAGTCTGTGTGAAATCAAAATTTGCAAGGTTTATTTTGCTAGCGCACATTGTTATTCTTTAGGTGAACATTTAATTTAAAAGAAACGTTTGTTTTGGTAATCTTTAATCTAAGTTTTGAAGTGGCAGTCCTTCTGTTTTGTTTTTGTATAATGCAAAGAGATACATGAAATTACATGATATCAATCAAATACAAAATAAAAATACAAAACAAACAAATCTTCTCTGGTGACAGCTTCAGCCACAATATTCTTAACCACCGTTCTTAACTTACCGTTAGTTTGCTATGAGGAAATGATGCGCACGTTTCAGTTGGTAGTACATCAATTTACTGAAATAAAATTCTCAGCAACTTCTGGTTCAATGGGCTTTAATGTATTTTTTTTTTATAAATACAAATATCTATTGGTCAAACAGTAGAAGTTTTTTGTTGTTTCATGAAATGCTACACTCCAAGTAGGGATGCAACGATTAACCGATTTCACTATTAACCACGCTTTAATTCGTCAAGGTTAATTAATCGTAAAGGCTTCTCAACACCGCGTTCCTGCACGGAACAAAACTGCTGCAACTAAAAGTTATGCCAACTGTACACTTGTTTAAAGTTCTGAGCTTGTACATCGAGGCTAATATGCACACACACTGAATTAACTATGGCTGAAGCTATTAACGAAGGGCCGTTCATATATTGCATCTTTTGCGTGCGCAAGTTCGGCTTGCACGCATATTGGAAGCGACATGCACACTCGACACGCTCCTTCCATGCACACCTAGTTGAAAACATCTCAACTATTCAGAATGTTGCGAGCGCACCAAGAGTCACGTGACAAGAACTGACCGATCAGCTTCACACTTTGTATGGAATATACACATTTCTACTCTAATTCAAAAAGAAAAAAATACACAATGACAATACCAAACAATTTTGTAATATAGTTGATCAAAAGCGCCTGTCAGACAGAGATTCAGCAGCCTTTGACTACATTTGTTCTCTTTAAAAGGAAAATACTTAGCTAGTATGTAGCTTAGGTTTACATTAGACAAAATCAATTGTTTTAATTTATTCTTATTTTTATTTATTTATTCATTTATTGTTCTGTCGTTTATTTTTCTGTGTAAAATTATTACTTATGTTTAAATGTCAAAAACTTGTTTTCACTTATTTTTAAGTCCAAAGAGAAGTGGACTATTGTTTGTATTTTATTATTATTTTGTGCTGTATTATATGGTTACTGAGCAGCAATTAATAACCCTTTAAAATATAAGGAGTTTTATGTGATTTTCTAAACTAGTAGTGTTCTGAAATTAATGAATGCATAATAATCGTCATAACCGTGATTATTCCTCAGACTATAATCGTACAACCAAAATCTATAATCGTTGCATCCCTAACTCCAACCCAACATTGGGTCAAATATTGACAAACCCAGTGTTAGGTTCATTTTTTTAATTACATTTAAATTACATTTTTAACTCAGTGGTTTGTTTTTGTCCATATTTGACCCAACATTGGGTTACAACAACCCAGCAATTTTAGGGTGTAATTTTCATAAAATATACTTTTAAAAGCGATTTATTCAAATGTGAAGGACTCAGGTCATTTTTCCTGGGAAATTCAGAAGTTTCAAACTCCTGAGAGATTTTCTTTTGTTATGAAACATGAAGCGAATGTTTACAATGCTCAGGATAATGCCAAAAAAGGGGCATTCAGTATTGTAATGTCAAAGTGTCAGGCCAACAACAATAACAAAAAAAGAAGGATTCATTATAACCAGTCATTTTTCTCAAATATAACTATACAGTTTCATTTTAATAAACTCATTTGTGAGCATGATGCATACATACCAGATCTATAATATTTTATGGTAATTAATTATAGAATGAATGCACCTAAACATGTCCACATCAGGCGCTTTCTTCAAGGGATAATTCATCCAAAAGGGAAAACTCTGTGTCATTTACTCATCCTTGACTTTGAATAGTGGAAACCTGTAACCATTGACTTCCACAGTGTTTGTTTTTTTCTACTATGGATGTCAATGGTTACCAGTTTTCAACATTTTTCAAAATATCTTCTTTTCTTTCAACAGAAAAAAGAAACTCATAAAGGTTTGGAACGACTTAAGGGTGACTACATGATGAGATTTTATTTTTGGGTGAACTGTCACTTTAACTGAAGTTTTCTCACTCATTTTTTGCTGTGGTTAGATTGTAAGATGAAAGTACATGGCACATATTCTCAGCACGGTGAAAGAGTGTCTGAATGTTTGTTATATACTTTTTTGTAGATTTATATTTTACAGTAAAGGGTGTCTAGAAGTTCATTAAAGGTATATCACTGTCAATGTGTTTCCAACTTTTTGTCTAATCAAAGAATCTAACTAATTTGCCTTAACATCTTTTATAATGTATCTCGATTTGCCACATTGCACGTTATACTATTTTATATCAGAAAATGACAAAATAACAAAATTGTATATTTATTGATTAATTCATTCATTCATTTATTACCAATCAATGTGTCAATATATAGCAAATTCTAGATGTGAGAACTTACCCCTTATGATAAAAATGATAATTCTTTCATTATTTAGTCATCCTTCATTTTCTCCAAACCTGTTTCTTTACTCTGTTGAACACAAAGGAAGATATATGGAAGAATGTTGGGAAAAAACATTTATTACCGTCGTATTTTTGTTCCTAATATGGATGTCAATGGCCACTTTTTTCCCAACATTCTTCAGAATATCTTCCTTTCAATACAAGAAAGATACACATAAAAGTTTATAACCACTTGAGTGTTAAGAGTAAATGTGGAATTTTTCATTTTTTAGATGAACTAAAGGTCAACAATGGACGGTTACTGAATATTTACCCATGAATAAAAATACTCATATTTTAAGACAATATATACCTGAGTAAAGTGTGACAACAAACCCTTAGAAATTTTAGCAAAATGACATCACAGTTCGCATTACCTCATCTGTGTATGTACTAACAACTGGTCAGATCTCTTCAGAATGACTTTGTGTTTTTGTAAGATTAGTTGCTCATTTGCAAGAGAAATGAATGACAATACTATCATGTGATTTCAATCAATTACACAAATTACACAACAAAGGCCACTTATAAATGCCATCTAGGTCCACTTCCCTGAAAGGAAACCGCTCCACTCCCTTTCCATTATTGATATTTGAGAGAGAACTGCCCTTTATAGGCCTGTAGTCTCATTTATACTCAGCTCACAACATATTCCTTGCAATTCCTTCGTGCTGAAGCGCCATTGTAGCACGTAAACGGGCGACAGATCCGCGCGACCCCCAGGTTTACATTCTGCGTGCTTGATAAAAATAGACCCGACAAGTGAACGCTCGTCAAGGGCGCATGATCAAAACCATACGGGACAAAGCGAATGGCATTTTCGCACTGCTGTATCCATAGGTTAAACGGGTGATTGGAAAGTGCTGGATAACCAAAAAGAAGTGGCCTGCACCTGTGGTCCAGCATTTCGGTGTCTATTACAGTGTCCTTTCTCCCAGCAACAGCTGCGCCTCAAACCCGATCAAATGACCGAGAGCCACAAAACAAAACATTTCACACCAAACACACTCGCACACTATTTAGGGCACTCCGAGCAAAAAACACACAGGTTTATTGTCTATTTTAAGACTAGCGGGCTGCACAAGTGCTGGCATATGTGCAATGTCATCGGATATGAGCTCAAATGAATTGAACTGCTATTTAGAGATTTTGCACACACAGCGAGCAAACTGACTGAAGCGACACAGCAAAGAAACGGACATGCAATTAGCATTAGGGTTAGTGTATATAAAGGGAAAACCTGCACACAAGTGTTCGCCAGCTGACCATCCCATTGTTTTTATGACTCACACATCAAAGACTTGCCATACCTCAAAAACAGACTTCATATTTACCTCAAATTGTGCATTTCTACTGTATTCTAGATGCAGGTGTTGAATAAAACGAACTGCTTCAATGTCTGAGCGACCCTGTTTTAAAATCCTGCATAATTCACCGTGGTGTCAGATTCTTACTGCTTATCGCTTAGCTTGCAAGTGTACAGCAGCCTCCTTTATGATGGCCTATTAATATGTAAATAAAAGATAATCAAAACACTAACCAGAACTAATCGGGCCTGATATTTAAGCATTGCCTCTATGTATTTTTATTCTGTCTAATTAAGAGGCGCGCTGAAAAGCCTCGCGTTATCAAAAAGCTGAAAAACAATACATTGACATAAAGAATAAACACCAAATTCTTAATGTATCTCTATGAACATGCTTTACAATAGCAGAATAATGACTTACACCACAAGCCTAGAAATAATCCAGGAGACCATTGCGCTGTGAGAGCGGCGTGTTGTCAACAGGGAGGAGTTTCCTGCGAGTCTGTGTTCGGCATTTATCGTTTGACAGACGCGTCTGCGCATGCGCTCTCCTCAACACATGTGGGTTACAGATAATGGACCAACATAATAATCGACTTGCAACGACAATTGCCTTAAAAATGGACCAAAATAAGTCACATCAGTGTACAAAGGTGAATATTATTAGACTGTTATTAGAATAATCATAATCATGCCTTCTAATATTATTATAATGATCAGAAAATTATGTATTTATAGCCACAAGTTTATTTCAGTTTTACATAATAATAATTATTGTTATTACTATTATTATTATTATAAATATTAATTTTTCTTAAATGGGCAAAAAATAATAAAAGTTTGTTTAAAGGTCTAAATGGTAATTGATTTAAACATGAAAAAATAAACATTTTTACAAATAAAATTCATATTAGTGTAAAATATAGATGATAAGAATGAATGATTAGACTATTATAATAATGTATTCTTATGTATTATTATCATCTTTCATCAATAATAATAGTAAATATACCTTTTCTTTGAATGCATATATATATATATATATATATATGGATATTATTATTATTATTAGCATGCTTCATATTTGTTTCAATATTAAATTACGTTTAACATAAATATTAGATGTTTTTCCTCATATCATTGTTTTTAATAATGTCCAAAAAAAAAATAAACATATACTTAATTGATTATATAAACATTCACATTACTGAAAAATGATTATGAAAATAATTATTTTCTATCTGTTTTTAGTTTTTAATCTTTTTGTTTTATTTCCTATGCTTGTTGTATGATTATATTATGGCTATTTTAATCTTCTTGTTTAAGTAAAGCACTTTGAATTACCATTGTGTATGAAAATCGCTATATACTGTAAATAAAGTTGCCTTGCCTTATGAGTAATATTAACCATCTCTCTCATTAAAATAATAATAATTATTATCAGTATTTAATGATCAGTATTACCCTGTGCATTCAACAATGACCATTAATAGAGTCTAAAATGAAGCATGTTTATGAAAAAACACTGCATTACCTATATGTTACAGATCGTGACTAAGCTGCAAAAGCCTTCTGTCTGGATCATACTCAGTTTGAGTAAACTCTGTGTTTATAATACTCTACACTCAATCGTTCAAGCTTGGAGATTTGCCTTTGTGAAATGAACAGAGCGTCTTTAGAGAAGTAACCTAGATTCGCAGTCAGTGGGATCTGGTTTCCTTCACAGAGCCGTGTGTGTGTATGTGTCTGTGTGAGAGAGAGAGAGAGTTAAAAGGAGAAAGACTGAGGTAAGTAAAAGAACCCTCTGACCATCCCAAAAGACGGAGCAGCAGATAACGCCACAAGAGCTAATGCTTTTATACCATGTCCTCCAATAATATCGGCACCATTGGTAAATATGAAAGGGCTGTAAAAAGTCTTTATTGTTAAAACGTTTGATCTTTTGGTTAATTATTAACAGCAAAGAAAAAAAATGTTACAGCCCCGTTTTATCAAAAACAAAGATCTTTGTTAAATGTGTGTGTGCCACAGTTATTGGCAACCTATAAATTCATTTGAGCAAACTTTTTTGTTGTTAACACTGAAAATGCTGATTTATAGGGTGGCATGGTGGCTCAGTGGTTAGCGCTGTCGCCTCACAGCAAGAAGGTTGGGCCCGGCTGGTCCAGTTGGCATTTCTGTGTGGAGTTTGCATGTTCTCCCTGTGTTTGCGTGGGTTTCCTCCGGGTGCTCCGGTGTTTCCCAGTACTGGGTTGCGGCTGGAAGGGGATCCGCTGCGTAAAACTACTCCGCTGCTGAAATAGCTGGCGGTTCATTCCGCTGTGGTGACCCCTGATAAATAAGGGACTAAGCCAAAGGAAAAGGAATGACTGAATGCTGGTTTATTAAGGCAATAACAGTATGGGTTTAGAACAAGACCCCCACGGCAACAATGGAATTAGAAGATATCTCTAACTCTGTGGACAATAATGAATATATGGTGGGAGTGTTCCTAAATTAAAAACACTAATGATTATGGCTTATTAAGGATGCAGTTGGTGATATATACCTAGGTATGAAAAACAAAAAAAGGTGAAAAGCAAAAACTTGGTTAAAAAGTTACCTTGAGGACAGATATCAACTTTGTTAACTCGGATTTAAGGAAAGTTAAAGTGTTAAAGTGCTGGGAGGCCTATATGGTGCTGTGACGCAGTGAAACACATCTCCTTCACAAAGAGTTGGTCAGGTTGTTAATTGTGGCCTGAGAAATCCACTGCGCTTCGATTGCTGTGCAAGGTAGCTGGAAATTGGCTGGAACTGAAACACACTGTTGAATACGCCGATTCCGAGCATCTCGAACATGTTTAGTGGGTAACATGTCCGCTATGCAAGCACTGGGATGTTTTCAGAGCTGTGTGATAAAACTGCACATTTTAGAGAGGCCTTTTATTGTGGCCAGCCTAAGCCACACCTGTGCAATAATCATGCTGTCTAATCTGCATTTTGATATGTGAGGTGGATGGATTATCTCGGTGAAAGAGACGTGCTCACTAACACTGATTTACACAAATGTGTGAACAATATTTGAGAGAAATAGGTCTTTTGTGTACATAGAAAAGGTCTTTGAATTCAGCTCATGAATAAAATGACAGCAAAAACAAAAGTGTTGCATTTATATTGTTACAAAAATGTTACAAAAGACAGCAATAAGTATGGCTAAAAGTACTGATTATTATTAAATGAAAATTATTTTAAAAATGAATTTACATGCTTTAAAATTCATAGATTTAATGCTCCCATTTTATATTAGGCGGCCTTAACTACTATGTACTTGTATCAAAAAAATAAATACAATGTACTTACTGTATTCACATTTCTGGTTCTCTTGAGGTAGGATACGGGTAGGGTTAGGAACAGGTTTGGTGGTATAGGTAGGTTTTAGGGTGGGTTAAGGTGTAAGGGATGGTCAATAGTGTAATTAAAGATTAATTACATTTAGGTTTTTATTCAATCATAACTACAATGTAAAAACATGTATTTACACAATAAGCACATTCTAACAAATGATTAATTTCAGTGTAAGTACATATTAGTTAAGGCTACCTAATATAAAGTGTTACCAATTTAGTTGATTTATGTACAGCGTAGGCATGGGACAATAACCGGATTTAAGGTTTACCGTGGTTTTGAAAAGTCAAGGTTTTAAAACCATTCAAATTTTCTGTTATACCGTTCCTAATGTATTTGTAGGTTTTTTTTGTTTTGTTTTGTACAACTGTTTTATTGAGTTTTTTAGGGCAACAGTATCTCCAGCAGAAAAGGACCCTCCACATCAAAAGCTACTGGTCGGTCCATGATTCAGGAAACATCTGAAAAACAAATCGCTTATAAACCAACATCCAGCATGCTCTGGACCTGAACAGTGCAGTGACTTACTTTATATCCAAAGAAAAGAAAAATATTCAAAGATGCCTTTTCAAGTTATAAAGAAATCTGTGTTTTTTTTAAACTAATGAAGACAGCAGGTTTTTTTTACCCAGACATTTAAAAAGAACATATTTTAGATCAGTGATCACAATATCGTGAAACCGTGATATTTTTATCCAAGGTTATCAAACCGTCAGAATCGTATACCGACCCATACAGCGCAGATAATGTATAAAGTTTTTATTAAGTTACTTACAATTAATATTCAGTGGCTTTTCAAAATATGGGAAACTCAGTATAATTTAAGAGTAATGTATATGTTTAAATAAAGTAAAGGCAAGAACTAATAAAAAAATAAAAAGGTATATCTGTTTAGCAGAAAGTGTCATTCATCAGATAATTATCAATAAAGGGTAGGCATAATAAACAAGGCTTCGGCCTACACATTGTTTTGGTAACTTTGGTTATTTATTTATTTTGTAAATATGATTATATAAAATGATAAATTAAATAAAAATGATTAAATTGAAAAATAATTAAGAAATTTACTTTACAAGAAATCGAAATTACCACTAATATTTTGAGAGGCTTTCATCCAAGAATAAACTTAAACATCCTCAGGTTTTTGTTGGTAATATTTTGAGCAAAAGATTAGGTAATAAAGACATTTCTCCAGCATTCCTTACTCTTTTTTTTTAAGTGTCAATATTAATGGAGGACACTAGTAAGACTGAATACAAGACTGCTTTCATCAGCTCTGTGAAATGTACTCATTTTGTTTGTAAAATTTTATTAGTGTTACCAACATATATTTTTGCTTTCCATATACAAAACAATTGTAAGTGCAGATGCGAATGTTCTTCCACAATAGTAAAAGTCTGAAATGAAGCAAAATAATCCATTTGGATCATTCAAAAAAGTAGAAGCAAAAAAAAAAGAAAAAAGAATTTATGTCAAATGAGCAAATATTATTACTAGAAATTAGGGATGCACTGAAATGAATATTCTGGGCCAAAACTGAAAATTCTGCATGCACTTGGCCTAAATCCGAAACCGAAAATGATTTCTAATAATTACTTAATATTTTATTAAAAAAATTAAATTTGTGAGACTTTTTAATTTAACTCAATAACTTAGATCATACTGAAATAAAACACAAGCCAATAAAATTTACCACATTTGTGAGCATGGACTACAAAACCAGTTTTATTTTGCACAAGTATATTTTTGCCAATAGCCAAAAATACATTATATGGGTCAAAATTGTTAATTTTTCCTTTATGCCAAAAAATATTAGAATAAAGAGGACCATGTTCCATGACAATATTTTGTAAACCTTTTTTCAATATACATTTTTTGTATACGCTCAAATTGTAGATATTCAAATAGTTTTAACTCGGCCAAATATTGTCAAATCCTAACAAACCATACATCAACGCAACGGAAAGTTTATTTGTTGACGATTTTATGTGATGTATATATCTACATTTCCAAAAATTGACACTTATGAGTGGTTATTGTGGTCCAGGGTCACATCTTATTGACAGTGAATGAGTCGAGAGGCGTCAGTTTACCGGCGTTGCCATGACAGCACAGTAGCGTGATTGCAAGCAGTAGGAGCAAGTATACTATAAAAATGTCCTGTCAGTGTATTATTTGAGTGGACTTTACTTTTCTGATGAGCATGTGCAAATCATGCATAAGCAGATAGAAAAGAGCGGAATATTAAATTTGAACTTTGACCATTTGCTCCTCTGCTCTTGTGCTTTGATCGACGTAAAAAAACATTCTTAGAATAATACATTGAAATGAATGGTTATATAGCGCAGTGCTTTCTGCATCTGGAACAAAGTGTCTACAGATGGAGGGAGAGTGAAACCAGTGCACAGCATAACCCTTTTTCAATTTCCAATTTTTCTCTTTCGGACGATAATTTTCAGCAGCCGAAAATACAGTGCATCCCTACTAAAAATTTAATTATAATGTCAGAATTCACACTGACTATGTTTACATGGACATCAGTAATCTAATTATTTGCCTTAATGTGAATAAGACAATAATAAGATGTTTACATGAGTTGCTTTTTGAATGTTCCTTTTATGTTCCTGTTTATAGTACATAGTTCGATTAATGTCACCATTCGACAATAGTTTCCAAACTATAAAACGGTAATAGTTTGATTAAGGTGTTTACACTACTTGACAAAAGTCTTGTCGTCTATCTTGTCGTTTTAGGAACAGCAAATAATAACTTGACTTCTAGTTGATCATTTGGTATCAAAAGTGGCTTATATGAAAGGCAAAGGCCTCTAGATTACGCTTATTTTACCAAAATAAAATATGATCATGCCTTGATTTTTTCATTATTTAATTAGGACAGTAGGCTTAGACAAAAGTCTTGTCACTTAACAGAAATAATGTACAGCATAGAATATAAAGTCATGGTGCAGTGGAAAAAGAATTAATATTGTTTATGACTCCCATGAGCTTGGAGGACTGCATCCATAAAACTCTGCAATGACTCAAATAACTTATTAATAAAGTCATCCGGAATGGCAAAGAAGGCATTCTTGCAGGACTCTCAGAGTTCATCAAGATTCTTTGATTCATCTTCAATGCCTCCTCCTTCATCTTACCCCAGACATGCTCAATAATGTTTATGTCTGGGGACTGGGCTGGCCAATCCTGGAGCACCTTGACCTTCTTTGCTTTCAGGAACTCTGATGTGGAGGCTGAAGTATGAGAAGGAGCGCTATCCTGCTGAAGAATTTGCCCTCTCCTGTGGTTTGTAATGTAATGGGCAGCACAAATGTCTTGATACCTCAGGCTGTCGATGTTGCCATCCACTCTGCAGATCTCATACATGCCCCCATACTGAATGTAACCCCAAACCATGATTTTTCCTTCACCTTGGGTCCACGTGGGTTCCAATAGGCCTTCTGCAGTTTTTGTGATGATTGGGATGCAGTTCAACAGATGATTCGCTGCTTTGACACAATCTACATTGTAAAATAGAAATAATTCATCTTTTCATCTAGAAATAAATTATAGAAATAAAGATGAATTGAATTAAATGATTCATCTGAAAAATTGACCTTCTGCCACTTTTCCAAATGATCAACTAGAAGTCAAGTTATTATTTGTTGCTCTTACAACTGGGATCGACGACAAGACTTTTGTCAGGTAGTGTACATGTCTGTATTGCACGTCAATAATGCGACTAAAATAGGAATAGTCCACATGTCTTAATTCGATTTCTGTATGGTTCGATTATGACTTTAGTCGGATTGAGGTAATCAGAAATCACTGTTTACATGGTAGACTCTTAATCAGAGTATTGTCTTAATCGTATTAAAATCGAAGTATTGGTGTCCATGTAAACGTACTCACTGACTTTTCCGACCATACAAAAAGTATAAAATGGGCTGAAGAGTCCATAATTAAAATGATCAGACATTTGCATCATGATTAGTGGAAAACACTTGATATGTTCAGTCATCTAAAAGCAAAGGAATAATAAAAACACTCTCAAGTGACAACTTTTGGATATAAACTACAACCAAAGCGAACCCACCCCCCAAAAAAACAAAGAGAGAAATGGGATGAACCATAAAACCAGTCAGTTATCAAGCACAGCCGTTCTTTTATTCCAAAGCCTGTTTTGCTCTCGTATACTTTTTCGTCTACTTTACTTACAAAATAACAATGAAAACAGAGATATTTATATATTCAGTATTTGTACAAGATTTACAAGTGATGGCTTCCATGAATTTGTCCTACTCAGTAAAACCCCATTTACCAGATTTAGGAAGGAACTATTCACTTAGCCTAGTTAAGGCTTGAGATAAAAACTGCAAATTCGACAACAGAGACAAAAATGACCTAGACTGACACCGATAAGACACCACTGCACAACAGAGGATCCTTGGATAATCTGCTGAACTATAGGCATAGATTCAAAGGAGCCAAAAGAGCTAAAAAATAAAATGGGCTTAAGTAAAAAGTGAATGATTTCAAACAGGCTATCATACGATAATATTAAATATGTCCGACTCACTGGTATAGTGATAATATAATATAATATAATATATTGTATTATAATATAGTGTAATATAGTGTAATATAATATAATATAATATAATATAATATAATATAATATCCTGTATTATAATATAGTGTAATATAATATAATATATTGTATTATAATATAGTGTAATATAGTGTAATATAATATAATATAATATAATATACTGTATTATAATATAATATAATATAATATAATATAATATAATATAATGATTTAATTCTATTCTATATCTACTTCTTTGTTCGTTTTATGTGAAGTCCTAAATTAATGTGCTGAGTGTACTACGGGTAAAAAAGCTACATAGGAGGTGCGATATGTAGTCTATGCCTATATGGAGCTGGAGGGTAAGACAGATGTGTGTTTTAGCTTCTCAGTGCTGCTAGTCTGGACTGCATCTCCTCGATCTCTTCCTCTTCCTCCGATTCCTCTTCTGGAGCTGCAGTGGCTCCAATCGGCACTGGATCAGGCAGGGCGTCTGTGACTTTGCTGGGAGCTTTTCCAAGTGCACCTGTTTTTAAACAAAGCAATACTTTCAGTTTTAGTTCTCGGTGAATAATTGGAAAGCGCATAATAAACTACACTGTAAATGTAAAAAATTAAATAGCAAGATGTCATTTAAATAAGTTAATGAGTTTAACTTAATATTTTTTGTAATTTTGACTTGTGTAAGTTGAGTTGACAAAAAAAAATATTTTGATTCAACTAAATTTAAGGCAGTAAGCTTTTTTTCTTTTCTTTTTTTACAGTGTGGGTACTTAAATGAACACTCCACTTTTTTTTTTTTAGAAATAGGCATATTTTATAATCCTGTCGATCTCCAGGTCTGGCGAGAGCACTTTTAGCTTAGCTTAGCATAGATCATTGAATCGGATTAGACCATTAGCATCTTACTCAAAATTGTAAAAAATTTCCTATTTCAAGCTTCACTCTTCAGTAGTTACATCACATACTAAGACTGACAGAAAATTAAAAGTTGCTATTTTCTAGGCCGATACTAAAGATATTTTAGTTATTAATTCATTTTCAAATTTTAGGACTCCTAGTGAAGCAAGTTACATCAGAGAAATTTTAGTTAGTAACAATATATTACATTTTGCAATATAGGCTTTTAGGTAAATTTCCTTTCAGATTACCTCTGAAAAAAACTAATTGATCAAATTATTTTTTTATTTCATTAAAAAACAAAAAAACGGATAGTTCATCCAAAAATGAACTTTCTTCTCCTGGAAACAAGATATTCTGAAGAATCCTGGGAAAAACCAGCCATTGACATCCAAAGTAGGAACAAAAAAATACTATAGATGCCAAAGGCTGTTCTCCCCCAACATTCTTCAGGATAGTTGCATCCAAAATCACATACAACTCAAGTAGGTACTACATCTGAATTAGGATTTACTTCACGACTGTTAGAAAAGTATGTTCAATATAGTATGAACATAAGCAGTATGAACGAAATTCGGATGCATTACATCCGCCATGTTGTCATCATCACAAAACCTACCCGAGTCAGTTGCTCCCATACATAAATTCTCTTGTGATGGTATAGTTTGTCTATTGGATGCACACTTCTGAATGTCAGCGGAAATAATAAGTCATCCAGGTATACTTCTCACCTATTGATTTTCGAATACTGTGAATTTAGACATAATACTTGACTCTACGAGATTTCGGAAGCCGCCAACCAACTTTATCCTTTCTTGTACAAGTGGGTGCAGGCATTGGAACGTTATTGGAGTTACACTTCTGGTCTCATTCACTTCTATTGATTTTTAGCCATAAAAAAATCTCATTATGCTGCTTGATGTTGCAAACTTGTATTTTCTTATTATATTATTTTTATGCATCATCATAAACACAACTGTTAGTAAGGCAAGTAGTTTGACCATTTACTGCCGTTAATTATTTCTAGTCATTTCCCCATAAACAAATCAATAGGAAGTTCTAAAACCAACGCAATAAAAGAGCTTAATTCCGAATTTCAGAACAAGGTCAATATCTTCCTTTGTGTAAGTGTAAAAGATGATTAAGACAATTTAAGGCCATTAATACTAAAACTGTATAAACTACAAGCAAAATCGAAAAATTTAATTAATCATGTTAATTAATAACTAATTAATTAAATAAGTAACTGTAGTCTGATTTTCAGTAATTATAACATAATGTAACCTAATTACTTACTAAGTTTTTCATTTTTAGTATCGGATCAGGTAATTCGGAATAAATATAATTATCTGTTATTTAATATTTTTCATAATAACAAAAATCTAGGAAAATTAAATTAAAATGCCTATCCTTACCGGCTGTAATCTCGAAGAGGATTTTGTCGACCTCTGCCTCTGCTGCTTCCTCCATCTCCTCCTCATCATCCATCCCTTCCAGCGTGTCCTCCAGCATCTCCTCTATGATGCCAGCCTGTGCAGAGCGAGTGCTCCATGTTAGGAATGTTACATGTTCTGATGGAGAAAGTTCTGTGCAGAATGTTACACAAGTACCTTCATCATTTCTTTCGAGAGATCTCTCATGGTGGCTTGAATCTCTGGGATTTTAACCAGGCTCTGCATGGCCTTCATGACCTCTGTGCTCTTCTGCAAGGCTCCAGCCACTCTTAATAAAGCTGGAAAGCAAACAAGTGCACTAATGTATTTATTAACTTTATCGTGTTAATATTAGTTTTTAGGGCATTTAAGTTAAATAAGGGAGAATGTACATCATGCCGGTTGTTGTTGCAGAATTAAGCCTGATAGGTTGGAAAACAGATGGCTCGATGTACATTATCATACTTAAGGATTGTTACGGTAACTATATAGATAACAATAAAGACATTATTGTAAAAATTGTTCTGAATGTAAACAACAGCAGAGTTCAGACCACAGATAGAGTATAATGATGAAGATGTAGAGAAACAATACTGTTGGGATCACTTTTAAAATGATTATTCTCAGCTAATAAGTGCTAAAACACAGACAGCCAGTCGGAATCCTTTGAAATATAAAAAGCTCCCACAATTTAAAGCTACAGAGGACATTGTGGAGAAGCTCTGCTTGACGTTAAACCCTCTTTTTAAAATGCATTTAAAGATGATGACTATCTTGGAAACAACAGGTTATACCATGCAAAATAATTATAATAAAAATACATGGAATTCATGCAAGCCAGACTGGCAAATTGAAGTATAAATATAAAAGGAAAAAGTATAAAAAAAGTATTCAGTCTACTATTGGCATCTTTGTGTTCCCTTCTTTCTAAACTATTTGTGTTTTTTTCCACTACACTAACTGCATTTGTACAATTGGCTGTTTGATTAGATAGGTTAAGTTACACGAGCTGGATTCACTGGTCAGATGGGCTAGTAGCACACTGAAGACACCTGCAGGTTACAATGGGGTAATGCCAAATGAAAAGCATATCTAACAATAAACTGATTGTTATCTTTCATCAGTGTGGACACAAATATTTAATAATTATATTTATATTTATAAATATCATGCTTGGTGTAAACATGCTTTTAAATGGCTACTTAATAGTTCACAAGCTCATTTAATAAATGTAAATCAAGCAGAAAGTATTATCTAGAAACATCTGGAATAGCCCACATTGTTGTATTGTCTTTGTATTACATTTGTTCAAATCTTCAGTAGTGTGGAAATTGTGGGAATCCACCACAAAACCTTAATATTTGCCTTTTGGTTTATCTTGACGTAGAAGTATTTGATTATTATCTTGTTATAATATCTTCCGTTTCTTAGCCTTACCTTTGCATGACAGATTTTCTGAATTATAAGTCTTACTAGGATTTATTTATACAACTACTTGCACATTATTTACTATTTATTTGTTAAAGCATAACAAATCAAACCATACGCTAATAACTTCTATTTTTAAATTCTACCATCTAATTAAGTTCAAGAGTCAGTTAGGCTGACTGACATCAGTGTTGATAAAAACGTTTGGCAGATTGAATTTATTGTATAATATATATATATTACATTTCAATTAATCCATATAATCTGTGATCATACAGTGCATATACAGATGAAGACAAATTTATTAGCCTTCCTGTGAATTATTATAAAGTCCAATTTCTTTTTGGTTGGCTAGAATAAAAATTAATACATATATAAAATCAGCTAAGGTCAATACCCTTAAGAAATTATAAAAAATATTTGTGACTGGCTACAGAACAAACTGTTTTCCAGTGACTTTCGTATTTCTCCTAACTTACCTAGTTAACTTAACCTAGTTAAGCCTTTAAATTGCACTAGTATCTTGCAAAATAACTAGAAAAATATTATTTGATGTCATGATGGCAAAAACAAATTTTAGAAATTAGTTATTAAAACTAAATTGTTTAAAATTCTGTTGTAAAAAATCTTTACTTGGAAAATGTTCGCAAAAGAATTAAAATTGCACATGAGGTCCAGTAATTTTGTCTTCTACTGTAGTTGTGTGCGTAAATGAACAACTATACTCACACAACTGGTTCTTCATACTGAGCAGCACAGAGTTCATCTGGGCTTTCGAGGCGTACAGCTTGTTGATGGCTCTCTTTGACTGAATCATTTCTTTTGCCAGGATGAGGCAAACATCTTTCTGTCCCTTCTTTGCGGCATCTTTGATAGATCTCTTCACCTTTTCCTCTTCCCTTTGAATATCTTAGGTGAAAAATACAATAGACACCATTAAAACTTATGTAAAGTACAGTACAGTTACCTTACTGAACATTAATAGACATCAATTGGTCAAAAGAAAAATAAACTGTACTCTGGCCGAACCTCGGATCTGTCTGTCGATGACCCTCATTTCTTTTCTGATTTTGAGAGACCATTCATTGATCTGTGGAAAAGAGTATTGGACAGTTTCACATCAGCAACCTGTTGTGATTTTACCAACAATCCGATTTAACGAAAATGTTTTTGATAACAGCTCACGTACAGACCACAGAGTGAAACGAAGCTCAAAAACACATCGTTTAAAAAACCAATGAAGAAGGCATTACGTCATTCTATCATGTTACCAACAAATATGACAAGCGAGCTATTTATAGGCCTGCTAGTATTTACAGTGGAATATTAAGTATAAACCGTTCATTCTCATCGTCCACCGTCAACGACGCTTCACTTACGAGGTCCTTTGGTGGTTTCTCTTGTGTTTTACCAAAAAGCCCCATTTTAAACTTGTTAACTGTACAGCTGAACTGCGACGGGCTCAAACAAAATAGTACATTACAAGCCCACTTCCTGATCCCAGCCTCTCGACGTATGACGACATAGGTGATATCCGGTTGTGAGGGGTACAGTTTGCTTTTCATAATAAAAGTACGACTCAGAAAAAAAACTCTCCCAAAAATGAAGTACCGCATAGACGCCGGTTTATAATTCTTATGTATAAGCCCTGAAAAAAATTAAAACAAAAATTGCAGTTAATCTGCAGTCTTTTACAGGAAAAAAATATAAGCTATAGGAAAAACCCTAGCCCCTTTTTAAAATTATATTTAGTTATTCATGATTCATTCATTGATTTATTTTATCTTCATGTAATGGTATTATTCCTGTATGTTATTTATTCATTTTTTGCATCTGTTCTTTTATTGTAATTGAAAGATTAGGAGCCACTTGTAAGTGCATAAGCCTAGGCAAGGCAAGTCAAAGACTATAGAATACAATCCTTAAAGGGACTTTGGGCAAGTTTATTTATATAGCACATTTCCTACACAATGGCAATTCAAAGTGCTTTACATAAACAGGAATAAAAGAAACAAGTATAATAAAATAAAAACATTATTATTAAAAACATTCATTCATTCATTCATCAGCTTAGTCCCTTTATTTATCAGGGGTCGCCACAGCGGAATGAACCGCCAACTTATCCAGCATATGTTTTACGCAGCGGATGCCCTTCCAGCTGCAACCCATCACTGGGAAACACCCATACACACTCATTCACACACATAAGTTTTTGAAGTGTTTCAGTCAGGTTTCAGGCCTCATCACAGTACAGAAACCGCATTAGTGAAAATAACCAACGATTTACTCTTAGCTGCTGACCAAGGGTGCATCTCGTTATTAGTTTT
>CAIGQV010017386.1:844790-878768 GCA_903798115.1 Danio jaintianensis | reverse complement strand
TGGGACACCATACTTGGCCACACTACACTACACTTCACTTCACTTAAGTTCCGTATTGATTATAAAATATTGTTTCTTACCTATAAACTTTAAATAATCTATCTCCTGTTTATCTAACCAACCTTCTGTCTCGCTACAATCCAACCCGCTCTTTAAGATCTCAAAACTCAGGGCTGCTGGTAGTACCTAGAATAGCAAAGTCGAGTAAAGGTGGTCGAGCCTTTTCATTTATGGCTCCTAAACTCTGGAATAGCCTTCCTGATAATGTTCGAGGCTCAGACACACTCTCTCTGTTCAAAACTAGATTAAAGACCTATCTTTTTAGTAAAGCATACACTCAATGCATTGCATAACAGTATGATGCATGAATCTGCTCCACGCAGGTTTTTGCATCTCGTTTATATACACTATGAACAGCAGCTACGCTAATTATTCTCTTTATTTTCTATTTCCACCTGGGGATACTCATCCCGAGGCCCCCAGAGACTATGCAGTGCCACTAATGCAATCCAAGACCTGTGAAGAGATGACCCCAAGGTTTCCATAATCCCAGACCGGGCCGTATCCTGAGGAGCTGCTGTGGTGGTCATGGAGGAGTGGAGAGAAAAGGACTGATTCCTGTGAGACCCCAGTGAAAGACGAGTCTTCACTGACGTCCAGCGTTTACCAGCCTCCGGCGCCTAGACTGCAGCTCTGCACAAGACGTTTGGCCATAGGAGAAATGGTCGTGCCCAACTGAGCCTGGTTTCTCTCTAGGTTTTTTTTCCTTCACTTTCGCAAATTGGTGAAGTTCGTTCCTCGCCGCTGTCGCCACTGGCTTGCATGGTTCGGGACCTGTAGAGCTGCGCATCGATGGATTTGCTCTTCAGTGTTTGGTCTCTCAGCAGTGAAAATTAAACCACACTGAACTGAACTGAACTTAAACTCTAAAAACTGAACGGACACCATTCCAATTCACTATAATCTTCTATGTGAAGCTGCTTTGACACAATCTACATTGTAAAAGCGCTATAGAATAAAGATAAATTGAATTGAACATACACTACGGAGAATTTACTTTACCCAATTCACCTATAGCGCATGTCTTTGGACTTTGGAAACCGGAGCACCTGGAGGAAACCCACGCCAACACGAGGAGAACATGCAAACTCCACACAGAAACGCCAACTGACCCAGCCGAGGCTTGAACCAGCGACCTTCTTGCTGTGAGGCGATCGTGGTACCCACTGCGCCACTGTGACATCCTTATTAAAAACATATAAAAACAAATTAAAATGTGTTAAAACATGTTTTTAAAGGAATGAAAAAAAGAAATAAAATAAGAAATGAAATATAATAAAAAAATGAAACAAAAATAAGCAGGGGTCACCACAGCGGAATGAACCGCCAACTTATCCAGTATTTGTTCTACGCAGCAGATGCCCTTCAAGCTGCAACCCATCACTGGGAAACACCCATACACACTCATTCACATACATACTCTACGGCCAATTTAGCTTATTCAGTTCACCTTTAACGCATGTCTTTGGGGGAAACTGGAGCACCAGGAGGAAACCCATGCCAACTCCACACAGAAATGCCAACTGACTCGAACCAGCGGCCTTCTTGCTGTGAGGCGATCGTGCTAACCACTGAGCCACCATGATGCCTATTATATTAAATTAAAAAATAAAAAGGATGATGTAATTAAATAAGCCAAAGTTCAATCATAATTAGATAGTAATAACTAAATTTGAGTAATAACAAAATCCCTTTAAGGTATTCTACAGTCTTTGGTAATAATTAAGCGAGTAATAGGCCTATGCTTTATTTGTTAAAATTAACTGAGTAAATGTAAGTATAAGTATAAGTAAATATTAAGTAATTATGTAAAGTCAAACAAACAAACAAACAAACAAACAAACAAACAAACAAATAAATGGTAATATTAAATAAGCAAGCAGTAAAAGCCATTTAGAAAGCTAAAGATTCAGGTTCATTTGTTTTTCTTCCTATTCATCCACTTGGCTTTGTTTCTCATTGTTTGCGGCTCACTGGAAAATGCTTTTGAAACCTTGTTGCTGAACCAAAGAGTGCAGAGCGACCCCTTTACCTGGCTTTGAACTTGTGAAATAATAATAAAAATAAAAATAATAAATAAATACATTAATTAATTAATAATCTGATTCTTACTAGCATGAATTGCAACAAGGCTCAGTTAAGCTGCAGAAGTTCACAGCTGAGAGAATAAACACATTTGCAATATAAAACTGACAATTTTACCCATTTCTTTAATATGAAAATAATAATCTCACAAGTATATTGCATAGATGGTGATAATAGTCATATGACTCATTCATACTTTACTTATTTATTAAAAACAATATTTTTCTTCATTCATTTTTGCCTCAATGTATGTATGTATGCATATATATATGTACGTATGTATGTATGTATGTATGTATTTATGTATGTATGCATATATGTACGTATGTATGTATGTATGTATTTATGTATGTACGTATGTATTTATGTATGTATGTATGTATGTATGTATGTATGTATGTATTTATGTATGTATGCATATATGTACGTATGTATGTATGTATGTATATGTATGTTTGTATTACATGTTTAAAATCGTATTTATTTAGTAAAATTATATATTTTTTCCATCAGCACATCCAGCGATGGACCCCCTGACATTCTCATAGGTCGTTTAACTGCACGGTCATTCCCAGTGACGTAAAAATGCGAGCTTCTATCGCCAGGTTCTAGATTTTTCGTCCTTATCTGTGAGGCTGGGCCAATCGAACTGCTCTTCGCCATCCAGTAGCCAATCAGAACCAGCTGCGGGCGGGGCTTAGCTCAATTCCAGGCTCTTGACAAATGCGCAGGTTTACCCATATTGCCGGTTGACAATATCAGTGGAGGCTGCAAGAATGCAGTAAAGCGTTCTCTCTGCAAGGATTAGAGGCGAAGAATAATCTATAAAAAGCCCGACTTACATAATAGCGAGGGATTCGTCTAGCGCACATACTGTAGAATAGGGGTGTTGTGTTTTTTTTATTCCACCCAGCTGCACACTGTTAAAACTGGACCGGAGGTGTTAAGATTAAAGAAATAAGGACTGAACATGTCTGTGGTGGGAATTGATGTGGGTTTCCAGAACTGTTACATCGCTGTTGCCAGGAGCGGCGGCATTGAAACCATTGCAAATGAATACAGTGACAGATGCACTCCGTAAGTATAGCCTTGCCATCCCTTGTTGTAAAATGATGCTGTGTGTCGTTACGCAACGTTTGCTGTTGCCTTGCTGGCCGCGTTCCCGAGCCAGTGCACTTTGCGACTGTCAGTTTAGTTCGAAAGATGCTAAAGCCCCTCCATTTTGCGTGAAATGAAAAAAGTACTGTCAGTTCAACCTCATTCAATCTTTGAACGCCTCGAAATGTGTATCTGAGGGAAAAGTGGGCTGCTTTGTTGTTTTATTTAACCTTCCTAGTTGGCTAAAAATGCTAAAAGTCTTTGTCCTTCATTTAATAGACATGATTTCCTCACGCCATTCACATGTACAACTGACCAGAATGACTGTTTGTGGCTTTCACTAGTGTTCAGGACTGCACGTGAACCGTATAATCCGACACCCTGCATGGGGAGAAAGATCCACGAGACTGTGACCGGCCGCGGCGTCGTGTGCTGTAGGTGTTCAGTCGACAAATCCACGCTCTCTCGCCTGGGCGCGGCTGTTCTTCAAATCAAATTAAAATGCTGTAAAACTTGATATTTTCACATTGTTTTCAGAGCACGAGCTTTTGGACCAATGGCCTAAAGGGGTGATAGACAGTTGAGGTGTTGTAGGAGGTCACTGCAGTGCTTATTGAAATCGAATTATGTTGTTAGCGCATCCTCCGTTTATCCTGCAACACTAGTTATTGTAGACAGAAATATGAAGCATAAACCCGTCACACAGCTTTAAGATTTTGCACTGCAATCAAACTGAGATGACGACTGGGATGTTCTTTAGACAAATATATGGCTCTCATTTGATTAAAAAGTTAATTATATATAAATATAACGGGATATAGATTTGTTACAGTGTGTATTCATATGTGTTAACCTTGGTTAATAAACAAAGCGGTTTATTTTTAGCTTCTTCACGTTAGCTTAGTTCCATTTAACAATATTTTACTACAATACATCATTAAAGTCAAAAGTTGTAGGCTATTTTAATTTTATAAAGTAGTTATGAATAAACAAAATGCCTACTGAATTCCAAACATGGCTAAATTTGTTGTCATTTACTATGAAACATATTTTCTGTCTGAGAGTGACAATCTAAAAGATTGGACTGAAAATTAGTTTGGAATAATTCCAATCTACACAACAAACATTATTGTATCTATTCGATGCAAATTTTTATGAATTGATATTATGGAAAATACATTTTCTGCAAAAAAAAAAAAAAAATGTGAGCAGGGAAATTGTCCAATACAAATTCTCCAATACTGTGCTAAATGATTCAGTTGATTTGATTTTCTTTGGTGCTGTGAAAATGATATCACAAAAAATAAAATATTGATATTTTTGTTACACTTTATACCAAGCCCAGCAAACCAAAATATTCATTCATTCATTCATTTTCTTTTCGGCTTAGTCCCTTTATTAATCAGGGGTCGCCACAGCAGAATGAACCGTTAACTTATCCAGCATATGTTTTTTACGCAGCGGATGCCCTTCCAGCTGCAATCCATCACTGGGAAACACCCATACACTCTCATTCACACACATACACTACGGACAATTTAGCTTACCCAATTCACCTATAGTGCATGTCTTTGGACTTGTGGGGGAAACCGGAGCACCCGGAGGAAACCCACGCAAACACAGGGAGAACATGCAAACTCCACACAGAAATGCCAACTGACCCAGCCGAGGCTCGAACCAGCGACCTTCTTGCTGTGAGGCGACAGCGCTACCCACCACGCGGCCACAAGAATATATTGTGATGTAATAAAATATAAGACCTTTAATAGTCTTTGTGTTTTTGATATCTTATGCCATAAAGAGAACTTTAAAGACTACAAATGTCTGGCATCACATGAATGTTAATAATAAATATGGTTATAACTCCATCATGGTAATTCTTAAAGGAACAGTTCACCCCAAAAGTGGTTCTAAACTTTTATGAATATCTTTCTTTTGTTAAACACAAAACAATATATTCTGAAGAATGTTTAAAAGAACAGCCATTTACATCAGTATCAGGAATAAAACATACCATGGAAGGCAATGGCTTTTGGTTTTTCCAACATTCTTCTTCAATATATCCTTCTTTGTGTTTAACAGAAGAAGCTCAAACAGTGGAACAAGTGGAGGATGAGTAAATGATGACAGAATTTTCATTTTTGGGTGAACTATCTCTTTAACTGGTATTTGTTATGCACTTAAATGTCCTTTTGTAAATTTACATTGCACTGTTATCATGGATAAATTATTATTTGTATAAAAAAACAACAGAATCACATGATTACTCATAAATTCTAACATTGCCAGTCATAAATCTAGCCACTGTGAAATGCAGAAGTCATCCTGCTGCCTCTTGTGAGAAGTTACTTTGAAGACCTCCAGTTGCTGGCAGTCTCGATATGCCTTGACATGCCTTTTCAAATCTCAGAAGCTCATTTCACACCGCAACACAATTTTTGACTCAGGAAAAGGCTCTGGCGGAGACGCTGTCCAAGGTGCTGATCCGCACCCTGCTCCTTCATATACTCTATAATGCATCAGTTTGGAAATAAAGTATGGAGGCTGTTTTTTCACAATGTATGATACATTTATGAACATGTCATCTTTCTCGGCAGCGCGTGTATTTCACTGGCCTCTAAAAACAGGACCATTGGAAATGCTGCTAAAAGTCAGGTACGAAATGATCTGCTTGCTTTCTGCTTTGTGAATCCTGAAATATCTGTTAATGATCAAAGTACTTCTGAAACCTGTGCTCTGCAGATCATAACTAATTTTAAGAACACAGTTCATGGCTTTAAGAAGTTTCACGGCCGAGCGTTCGATGACCCGTTTGTTCAAGGAGAAAAATCCAAGTTGCCTTACAGCCTTCACAAACTGGACAATGGCAGCGCTGGAATAAAGGTGATTTATTGTAACTGTGTATAGTCTTCATTTTATATTTTAGACTGACATTTTTGGTTCATAGTCAAATCTTGTGTTCATTTTTTCTAGAAAACAATGTCCTTGTTAAACTCTTGTTGTTTGGAACACTGGTGGGCGTTGAGTGCTCTTATGGGATTATTTTGAACATTATAAACATTTGTGTTTCCAAACAGAAGATAGGCTTTCTGGAGCATGTGTGAATGTAACTTTATTTTCATTTACCTGGCAAAAACATGTATGTTAGTACCAAAAATGAAAATTTAATTTAAAAAAGTTAATTTATTCACCCTCTGGCCATTGAAGATGTAGGTGACTTTTATCTTCAACATTAAAGGAACATTGTTTTTTAAATAGGCCAGTTTTACCATTCAGCGTGTCTCCAGGCTGGTGGAAACACTTTTAGCTTAGCTTAGCATAAATCATTGAATCGGATTAGACCATTAGCATCTTGAATAATCAAAAAATTACCAAAGAGTTTCTATAATTTTCTTATTTAAAGCTTGACACAAATCCATTGCTGAGTCTTGTTTCCCTAGGAAACGCTTACGTAATGCTCACTAGGGAAACAAGACTCAGCAATGGATGTGTGTGTGTGAATGGTCTCTATATAGTCCATGTAATCAGGAGGTAAGCTGAAACTGGTGTGTGACTGCAGGGCATGGTGGGATTTGTAGTCCTGTTCAGTGGCAGATGTGATGTGTTGAGTGCCCTCTGGTGAGTTTGGTGGGCACTTGATGACCATGACAGGTTGATTTGCACTTGTTTATTTTTGATCTCAAAAACGGGTGACCAGCTTTTTTCACTACACAATGTATACTGTTAACTTCTGATGGACTATTTTTACAGACATGTAATAATCACAAAAAATTATGCTTACTGTTTTACTGTTTAACTTTCATGTGCGAGCATAGCTATTAAACTAAACAGTATGAGTGATGGGTGGTCTAATGCAAACACATTTTTTTACAATAAAAAGTGCCTTTTGAACACTTAGGGTGTCTATCAATAGGCTAGATCTGCTCTTTCAGACTGTCCAAATATTTCCCGCGTAGCCTGCTTTACGTGACCATGCACTGACAATGGTATGAACCATTATAAGGGCGGTCAGATTTATAATACTTATTTTTTTATTATTATAAGAATACAGATAAGTACAAGTTCTTTTCCACTGTTTAAAGGGCAGACCCCTAACCCAACATCTTATTTTGACATCCCTCAGGGAGAATGAACGATCAATTCAGGGAGAATGAATCATTATCAGGAAGAAAAACCATTATAAATGCGCATTACATTACATTTAGAGGGGGTGTACACAAGTTCGACAATGTTATGCATACTCGAAATCCTCTTTTTAATTTATTTTTTGCCATTTCTCAGGTACGTTATCTGAATGAGGACAAGGTGTTCACCATCGAACAGGTGACGGCCATGTTGCTCACCAAGCTGAAGGAAACATCTGAACATGCCTTGAAGAAACCCGTGGTGGACTGCGTGATATCTGTGAGTGCCTCTGGATCAAGTTGATTTACAGTAGTGCTTTTGACATGCTCTTTGACACGTTTGACAGTGCTCTTGTCATGGGTTTGACACGTTTGGGCTCTCTCTAGGTCCCCAGCTTCTTCACGGATGTCGAAAGGCGATCCCTGATGGACGCAACTCAGATCGCTGGGCTGAACTGCTTGAGGCTGATTAATGACACGACAGCAGGTCAGTGAAATTAAGCTGAAAACGGATCTTATGTTGGTTTTGTCTTATGCTTTATGTTGGAACCTAAAATATTTAACATCACTTAAGTCAAGTCAAGTCAAGTCGAGCTTTATTGTCATTCCGCTACATGTGTGGACATACAGAGGAACGAAATATCGTGTCTCGCAGGACAAAAGTGCTACATAGATTAATCATAAATACAAGCACAACACTGGACATAAGAGCTATTTAAAAAAAACCTATGCATAACTAACTAACATAACGAACTAACATATACTATAAAATAAAATAAAATCAGAATCAGAATCAGAAAGAGCTTTATTGCCAGGTATGTTCACACATACGAGGAATTTGTTTTCGTGACAGAGCTTCTACAGTGCAACAGAATTACAGAGACAGGACAAAAAACAGATAATAAATATATTTAAAAAAATGAAAGTTGTAGTGAATGCAAATATACAAATTGACAAGTGTATGTACAGGAATATTACTATATACAACAGCAGCTGTTATGTGCAAATTAGCATGTAAAATATGTTGCTAAATAAGTGTTTATGTGTATAAAAAGTGTATAGCAAGTAGTGATGTTTGTTCCATAATTACTATCATCAAGTGTTCATGAGATGGATTGCCTGAGGGAAGAAACTGTTTCTGTGTCGGGCTGTTCTGGTGCACAGTGCTCTGTAGCGTCGACCAGAAGGTAAAAGTTCAAAGAGGCAGTGTGCTGGGTGTGAGGGGTCCAGAGTGATTTTGGCAGCCCTTCTGCTTGCTCTGGATAAGTACAGTTCTTGGAGAGTAGGGAGGATTGTACCAGTGATTCGCTCAGCAGTCCGAACTATTCGACGTAGTCTTTGGAGGTCGTATTTCGTAGCTGAGCTAAACCAGACAGTTATTGAAGTGCAGAGGACTGATTCAATGATGGAAGTGTAGAACTGTTTCAGCAGCTCCTTTGGAAGGTTGAACTTCCTCAGCTGACGAAGGAAGTACAACCTCTGTTGAGCTTTTTTGACAATGGAGTCAATGTGAGTGTCCCACTTCAGATCCTGAGAGATGGTGGTGCCCAGGAACCTGAATGACTCCACTGCTGCCACAATGCTGTCCATGATGCTCAGTGGGGGGAGAGCAGGGGGGTTTCTCCTGAAGTCCACTATCATCTCCACTGTTTTGAGCGTGTTCAGCTCCAGGTTGTTGTGACTGCACCAGACAGCCAGCTCCTTAACCTCCTGTCTGTAAGCAGACTCGTCAGGCCGATAAGTGTGGTGTCGTCTGCAAACTTCAAGATTTTGACAGAGGCGTCCTTTGAGGTGCAGTCATTTGTGTACAGTGAGAAGAGCAGAGGGGAGAGGACACACCCCTGGGGGGCGCCAGTGCTGATTGTGCGGGTACTGGATGAGAATTTTCCCAGCTTCACCAGCTGCTGCCTGTCCGTTAGGAAGCTGTTGATCCACTGACAGACAGAGTTGGGCACGGAGAGCTGAGTTAATTTGGGCAGGAGAAGTTTTGGGATGATAGTGTTGAAAGCCGAGCTGAAGTCAACAAACAAGATCCTCACATAGGTCCCTGGTCTGTCTAGGTGTTGCAGAACATAATGCAGTCCCATATTGACTGCATCATCCACAGACCTGTTTGCTCTGTAGGCAAACTGAAGAGAGTCCAGTGAGGGTTCAGTGATGTCCTTCAGGTGGGCCAGCACCAGTTTTTCAAAAGACTTCATGACCACAGATGTTAGCGCCACCGGTCTGTAGTCATTAAGTCCTGTAAGTTTGGGTTTCTTTGGGATGGGGATGATGGTGGAGCGTTTAAAGCAGGAGGGCACTTCACACAGCTCCAGTGATCTGTTGAAGATCAGGGTGAAGATGGGGGCCAGTTGGTCAGCACAGGATTTTAGACAGGCTGGTGTTACAAAATCTGGGCCTGGTGCTTTTTTCCTCTTCTGTTTTTGGAAGACCTGGCGCACATCATCTTCACTGAACTGAAGTGTTGGGGAGACGGGGTGTGGTGGAGGTGTTGATGGTGGTGTGAAGAGCAGTTCAGAGTGGGTGTGGGGTGTTTTCTCAAACCTGCAGTAAAACTCATTCAGGTCGTTTGCAAGTCGTTCGTTGTCTACAGTGCTGGGGGATGGTTTCTTGTAGTTTGTGATGTTTTTCAAACTTTTCCACACGGATGCTGAGTCGCTGGAAGAGAACTGACTCCTTAGTTTCTCAGAATAGTTCCTTTTTGCCACTCTGATCTCCTTTTCCAGTGTGTATTTGGCCTGCTTATACAAGGCCCTCTCCCCATTCCTGTAAGCAACCTCCTTGGCCTGACGTAGCTGTCTGAGTTTTACAGTGAACCACGGTTTGTCATTGTTGTATGTGAGTTGAGTCCTGGTAGGAATGCACATGTCTTCACAGAAACTGATATAAGATGTTACAGTTTCTGTGAGCTCATCTAAATCGTTTGCAGCAGCTTCAAAAACACTCCAGTCAGTGAGGTCGAAACAGGCTTGTAGATCCCGCTCTGTTTCGGTAGTCCATCTTTTCACAGATCTTAATACAGGTTTGGCTGTTTTCAGTTTCTGCCTGTAGGTTGGTATAAGATGAATCAAACAGTGGTCAGAGTGCCCCAAAGCTGCTCGTTGGACAGAGCGGTATGCATCCTTTATTGTGGTATAGCAGTGATCCAATATGTTACTGTCTCTTGTGGGACATGTAACATGCTGTCTATATTTTGGCAGTTCGCGGGATAGTTTTGCTTTGTTAAAATCCCCGAGAATTATTAAAACAGAGTCCGGGTGTTGTTGCTCGATTGCCGTGATCTGATCGGCTAGTTTCTGTATCGCCAGGCCCGCGTGCGCGTGCGGAGGAATGTAAACACTGACGAGAATGAACGAGCAGAACTCACGCGGCGAGTAGAAAGGCTTACAGTTAATAAACAGTGCTTCTAGGTCGGGACAGCACATCTTCTTTAAAACTGTTACATCTGTACACCACCTTTCATTGATGTAAAAGCATGTCCCACCACCCCGCGATTTCCGCGTTGATTCTCTGTCGCGATCCGCTCTGAACAGCTGATAGCCCGGTAGATGAAGCGCGTTGTCCGGTATGGCGTCGTTCAGCCAGGTTTCCGTGAAACACAGAGCAGCAGAATGCAAAAAATCCCTGTTTGTCTGAAAGAGCAGAATGAGTTCGTCTATTTTGTTGGGTAGAGAGCGGAGATTCGCCAGATGGATGCTAGGCAACGCAGTTCGAAACCCACGCTGTCTGAGTTTCACAAGCGCGCCTGCTCGCTTCCCTCGTCTGCGCGCCCGACAGCGTTTGAGCAGCACCGCGGCTCCGCCGACAACAATGTCCAACAAAACATCACATAAATCCAAGTCTGGAAAAACATTTGGTGGTGTATGTGTCCGAATGTCCAACAATTCGTCTCTGGTGAAACTAATTGTAGGAATGTGACTCAAGACGGGACAAACTAACAAAAACATAAAAACAACAGCAGAGCTCAACACGGAGGCGGCCATCTTCGTCGGCGCCATCTTAGAGCTTAAATACTTTTAACTTTTAACTTCTTAGAGCTTAAATACTTAAATACTTAAACTATACACATAAGACAGGCTATACAAGTACTTTTACATGAGACTGAACAATGTTGTGCAGGATATTGTGCAAGAGAGGTATTAAAAGTGAATATTGTGCCAAAGAGGTATTTAAGGTTTAATATTGTGCAAGAGTTATTTAAGGTTGAAGCAAGCAGTGCAACATGATTGTGGTACATTTATAGTAAACATCGCTTTCATTATTGAGTCCTTGTAAGATAGAGTTTAGATAAAGTGTCAGGTGCATAAGAGAGAAGAGTGTTTCTACAGGTGGTTTGTCAAGCCCACTCACCTGAATGAAGCACAATCTGAAATGCACAATGTTTCCAAGAGACATGGAGTGATTAAAAAAAGTGTCTATAGTGCAAATGTGCAACCTGGTGCAAGAGTCAGAGAGGTGAGAGGGTGTCTTTCTACAGGTGGTTTGTTAAGCCCACTCACCTGTATAGGACATACTCAGGAATGCATGGGGGGTGGATGGGATTTCAGAGGGGGGTAAATTGACTGGAGTTGAGGGCTCTAACAGCCTGTGGGAAGAAGCTGTTGAGTAGTCTAGCCGAGCAAACTCTAATACTTCGAAACCTTCTTCCTGATCCTGATTGATCATCCTAAATACACTGATTTACATTGACACTATTCAAAAATGCATGCAATAAAGTTTAAATAGCTGTTAAATGTAACAGTTGCAAGTTACCATTGCTTATAATGTAGAGTGCTCAGCATAAATGAGTACAGCCCTCACAGATCTCTCTTTTAAATGAATCTTTTCTATGAGATGCTATACAATAATATATTTGTGCATATACATTAGACTAATCAGTACCAAAGTCGAAACTGGAATTAATCTAACAAAATATCTTATATAGGTCACAGTGCAAATATTAGTACATCCCAATGAACATGTTAGAACAAATAATAAAGAGAAAAAATCAAGAGAGCCATAAAAAAAACATAATTTAGTTGAAATTTTGTAGTTTGTAAATGATTTTGCAACATCTCTTTTGAATTTAAATGTATTATCTTTCTTTTCCTAAAGATGTCAGGTGACCAAACTCTTATTTGAATGAATATAAAGGTTTAATAAAACTGTTTTGTTTAAATGCATCAAAATATATCACCTATATTCACTGAGAAATGGATACAAATATTCATTTTCTAAAGGTGGTGTACTCATTTGTGTTGTGCACTGTCTATTTTGACTGCGTGTCTGCTGTGTACATTTGCTGTGAGGGTAGATTGGCATACTGTACATGAATGACTAAATGGAATGGACACGTATTACTCAGTCTCTCATTAATCATGAGGATAATTAGGTTGCTGAAGCATATTTAGTATATGATGATTGACAGGAACTTCATTCATGAAACAAGTGATTACAGTTTCCTCTCCTTATGCAATCATGTTTCTTTTGTCATTTTCAACATCTTCGACAGTTTAAGTGCTGGCAGGGGTGTAATGGTACACAAAAAAATTACAGCTTTTGGAACAGCGATAGAAAATTTGTAAATGGAATGTAATTAAATTAGATGTCAATTAAATGTAATTAAATGCATTTTATTTATTTATTTATTTATTTATTTATTTATTTTAGGAGTGCTAAACATACAATATTTGATAAACACCGAACACAAACAGCAGTAGAACAGAAATGGGAATAACAGGAACGTGTATAGACACTAATGACAATCAGAATAATATTGATAGTATTTAAATAGTATTTAGCATTCATAATTATAATAATAATAATAATAATAATAATAATAATAATAATAATAATAATTATTATTATTATTATTATTATTATATATCAATAAAATCCATAATAATAATACTAAATTTGATGATGATGAAAGTAATATTCCATGATGACTGCAACAGTGATATATCAATAATAATGAAGGTAATAATAATAATAATAAACAAATAATAATAATGTAATAACAATAGTAATAATGGGGGAAAAAGGACACATGTCCAATACAACATCTATGCTATCTTCTGTGTCAGTGATCATGTTTTTTTAAATGCTTTTTTTGCTTTATACCTTGTATTAAAAAGAAAGAAATGATTGCTATCACGTGCCTGCCCTGTTCCTTTGTTCAGTTTTCCCTCCATCTTATGATCTGATTAGTTTGCACACCTGTTTAAAGTCTTTGTAAGCTTTCATCATCGTCTGTGTGTGTTCCTGAACATGTTCCATTACAAACGCATTCACTCACTGTTTCATCTCAGGCGCAAATACAGCGATCTGCCACACTACATTAAAGAGCATGGAAACAGCATTTATTGCCTGATAAAATGGTCAGAATTTGAAAGCTGGGACTTTGTAACAAAGAAAATAAGGAATTCTTGTGATAATTTAGCAGAAAGTGATGATCAATAAAGTGTCTAGTCATGTTTTATTTATGACTCAACTGAAACAGCGTAGACTAAAAGATTTACCTTGGGATTTAAGAATCTATATTGATTCATTGCAATGAAGTAATAACATTTAAAACTAGAAGTAATATTGATGCTGGCCAGTGCTCCCCAGAGGGCACCTAAAAAGTTGTTTGTATTATACAACAGGTGATGGACTGAAGCGAGTTTTTTTTTTCCATGCTCTTCCGAGTCTGTTGTTTTGTCGTCACCAATTCAAGCTGGATATTGTCTTGTATGACAAAATTAAGTCAAGAATATTATATTTCCAGTGTTCCCACGCATTCTGGAAAACCTTGAAATTAAGAGGGTTGTTTTCCAGTCATGGAAATGACCTGAAATTGATAGAAATTACCAAATGTCCTGGAAATAATGCTTCTTGTCCTGTTTTTTTTCTTGATTTTCATGTTTTCGTTTTTCAGTTTGAAATAACTTACTGTTTATAAGCTTAGATACAATGACAGCTGGGGCGACACAGTGGCTCAGTGGTTAACACTGTCGCCTGATAGCAAGAAGGTCGCTGGTTCGAGTCCCGGCTGGGTCAGTTGACGTTTCTGTGTGGAGTTTGCATGTTCTCCCCGTGTTGGCGTGGGTTTCCATCGGGTGCTCCGGTTTCCCCCACAGTCCAAAGACATGCGCTATAGGTGAATTGAATAAGCTAAATTGGCCGTAGTGTAATTCAAGAGTGTATGGGTGTTTCTCAGTGCTGGGTTGCGGCTGGAAGGGCATCCGCTGCGTAAAACATGTGCTGGATAAGTTGACGGTTCATTCCGCTGTGCTGACCCCTGATTAATAAAGGGACTAAGCCGAAGGAAAATGAATGAATGAATGAATAATGACATCTGAGCTAGGCCATGGCTTCTGCTGCACAATGGCAATTACATTTGAGTTTTGACCCTCTGGGGTTCCTGTAGCTCAGTGTTTTTCAAACTTTTTCTACCAGTCCCCAATTTGGAGGTACACTACCTGACGAAAGCCTTGTCGCCTATACAGGTTTTAGGAACAACAAATTATAACTTGACTTCTAGTTGATCATTTGGTATCAAAAGTGGCTTATATGAAAGGCAAAGGCCTCTAGATTACGTTTATTTTACCAAAATAAAATATGATCATGCCTTGATTTTTATTTATTTAATTAGGACAGTAAGCTTAGACAAAAGCCTTGTCACTTAACAGAAATAATGTACAGTATAGAATATAAAGTCATTGTGCAGTGGAAAAAGAATTAATATTGTTTATGACTCCCATGAGCTTGCAGGACTGGATCCATACATCTCTGCAATGACTCAAATAACTTATTAATAAAGTCATCTGGAATGGCAAAGAAAGCGATCTTGCAGGACTCCCAGAGTTCATCAAGATTCTTTGGATTCATCTTCAATGCTTCCTCCTTCATCTTACCCCAGACATGCTCAATAATGTTTATGTCTGGTGACTGGGCTGGCCAATCCTGGAGCACCTTGACCTTCTTTGCTTTCAGGAACTTTGATGTGGATGCTGAAGTATGAGATGGAGCGCTATCCTGCTGAAGAATTTTCCCTCTCCTGTGGTTTGTAATGTAATGGGCAGCACAAATGTCTTGATACCTCAGGCTGTTGATGTTGCCATCCACTCTGCAGATCTCTCGCACGCCCCCATACTGAATGTAACCCCAAACCATGATTTTTCCTTCACTAAACTTGACTGATTTCTGTGAGAATCTTGGGTCCATGCGGGTTCCAATAGGTCTTTTGCAGTTTTTGGGATGATTAGGATGCAGTTCAACAGATGATTCATCGGAAAAATCGACCTTCTGCCACTTTTCCAAATGATCAACTAGAAGTCAAATTATTATTTGTTGCTCTTACAACTGGGATCGACGACAAGACTTTTTTTTCAGGTAGTGTAGAGAAGGGTTCCCTCTCCCACCTGTCTCTGATCACCCAAAGAAAATGGTCTTGTTTTTCTCTTATCTTTTATCTTTTCATTTCATGTCACAAACTGATTTATTGTGAACTATTATAGCCGCTACTAGGGGTGTGCAATATTGACAAAAATTATTTAGTTGTGCAAACCAACAATACATGAGTGGCTGCTGCTGACTATTTAAAAATAGCAGGTTTGGTGTCTCATGTCACAAATCCAATGCCACTGATGCCACAATGCCACAGTGATATTTCTCGCTGACCAATCAGTGTGTATATGTTAAATTTTGGTAATGGTATGTAGAGCTTCATGCAGCATTTTTATGGTCACTGAAAGTGAGAGACATATATGATATAATTTGACTGTATATGACTGTTTGTGACCAACGTCCGTCATTGATTACCTGAAAAATCCTGGAAAATGGAAAATGATTTCTTAAAAAAAGTGGGAACCCTTTATTTGTCATCATAAATAGCATTTTTTTTTTAAATTCGTAGTCACACCATCCACAATTAAGTAAGCAGTGATGTTCATTCACTTTGTTATTATCACACAGTTATACATGTGGAAGATAAAAACATGTTTTTTTAATTGTCCAAATTGTAATAATTCATTTTAAGTCAAGTCAAGTTGAGCTTTATTGTCATTCTGCTACAAATGTGGACATATAGTGGAACAAAATACCATGTCTCGCAGGGCCACAGGGCTACAAAAATTAAAGAGAAATGTGCAGTTTATTCACTCATTTTCCTTCGGCTTAGTCCCTTTATTCATCAGCAGTCGCCACAGCGGATTGAACCGCCAACTTATCCAGCATATGTTTTACACAGTGGATGCCTTTCCAGCTGCAACCCAGTACTGGGAAACATCCACACACTCTCACATGCACACTCATACACTACGGCCAATTTAGTTTATTCAATTCACCTATAGTGCATGTCTTTGGACTGTGGGGGAAACCCACGCCAACACAGGAAGAACATGCAAATTCCACACAGAAATGCCAACTGACCCAGCCGGGGCTAGAACCAGTGACCGTCTTGCTGTGAGGCGACAACGCTACCCACTGTGCCACTGTGTCGCAAATGTGCAGTTGTTCAATAATAATAATAATAATAATATATTTAATTTCAATTACACAATATGCATACGAATATACTGTATATAATTATTAAAGTATTTTAAGAGTTTATGGAGAATGACTATTATGCCAGTGTGGGGCCTTGTGGGAGTAGGTGGAGTTACATGTATTTTTTGGCACGCTTTGGTCACAATGAATCTCTGATTGGTGGGATTTCTCTGTAGCATTATGGGTAATGTAGTTTTTTTTGCACTAGACAGTTGAAATGAATGCAAACAGTTCAGCAAAAGCATATGCAATTGATTATGAACCTGATTATAAATTAAGGTTTATCAGTGTTAAAAATTAGTTTTCCTTTTTTTGACTTCCAGAACTAGATAAAGAAATAGATAATTAATTGGGAATTGAATGATTTTTAGAGCTATTCTCAAGTCTGTCTAGTATTACAGTCCACAAGATCTGTTCACAAGTGGTCATTTGATTGTTTTCTCAGTGGCCTTGGCCTACGGCATCTATAAACAGGACCTGCCAAACCCAGAGGAGAAACCCAGAAATGTTGTGTTTGTCGACATCGGCCACTCATCTTATCAAGTCGCCATTGCTTCCTTTAACAAGGGGAAATTGAAGGTCTGTGTTATTCATGTTACCTATTCTACTTTTAATCTTTTACAAAGCCATTATCTAAAGAATCCATAAACACTTTTTTCTTTCAGATGTTGGCTACAGCATTTGACCCATATTTGGGTGGACGCAACTTTGATGAAATACTTGTGGAGTATTTCTGTGAAGACTTCAAAAACCGCTTCAAACTAAATGTCAAAGACAACCCGAGAGCGCTCCTAAGGCTCTATCAGGAGTGCGAGAAACTGAAGAAACTCATGAGCGCAAACTCTTCTGATCTCCCTCTCAACATCGAGTGCTTCATGAACGACATCGATGTACATGGGAAACTGAACAGGTACTGTTTTTTCCCTGTGCCTTAGAATGAGTCCCGTTAACATGTAATTTAGTTTATTTTTCTGAGCAAAGAGTATTGAATATTGGATTGTTATGAGTTACAAAAGACAATTACTAACATTGATTTTAGTGTTAGTATTTTGGGGCGAATGTGATTCTTAAAGGCATAAATCACCCAAATATTTTAATTCTGTCATCATTTCATTTCCATTCACTTGTTCTGACACAAAATAAAGGTTTATAACCACTTGGGGGTGAGTAAATAGCCTGTAATTTAAAATTTTGGGGTGAACTATCCCTTTAACGCTTCTCATTTACTTTAAATAGAGTGATGTCGAGTCAGGTTGGCTCTATTGCTTGAGGCAGCAGTTGAAAAACGTGCAACTTTTCAAGCGCCAATGCATGCGACAGCTAATCAGAATGCTTTATGCAAAAAAAACTAGTGCAGATGCTAGCCAATCAAGTATGTGCAACACCAGAGAATAGTGGTTCATAAAAAAGGAAGGGAAAAAAAACTAGTGTGACCAAAAAAGTATTCACATTTTACAGTATACAACATACTTTGTATCAATTCTGTGAATTAAACTGCTCAACCCAAAAGAAATAATGCTAATCAAAATGATAAGAGTTGGCTCTCTATAGAACAAAAATTATTGATTTTATTTTATTTTGCATTTATGAGGAAAAAGCTTGGTTATGGATGTGACACCTCTCCGTTATGGATGTGACAGATGTGAAATTGCCACTTTATGACTTTGGTACATCAAATATAATTGTTTGAAGTAATTTTTGAGTATTTTTACAGTATTGTAAAATGCAAGCCTAAGCAAAAACTTATAAAGAGTTTTGCTATTTTGGTGAAAACTTAATTTTTTTCATGGCAAGGTTGACATTTGCATGGAATTGCTCAGTGGCAGAGTATTTGAATATTGTCTGTAGGCTTCTGTCGATATCAGTTTTTATTGTTGTGATTCATTGCTGAATCTTTTATCATGACATACGGCATTATCACGATATTGACCTAAGCTACAAAAAAAGATTACTTTAACAGTTATAATAACCAAAAAATACTTTATTGTATACAGTATGGGGCGGTACGCTGGAGCAGTGGGTAGGGCTGTCGCCTCACAGCAAGAAGGTCGCTGATTCGAGCCTTGGCTGGGTCAGTTGGCATTTCTGTG
Source organism: Danio jaintianensis (assembly GCA_903798115.1). Taxonomy (NCBI): domain Eukaryota; kingdom Metazoa; phylum Chordata; class Actinopteri; order Cypriniformes; family Danionidae; genus Danio; species Danio jaintianensis. The sequence goes on along the minus strand of CAIGQV010017386.1, from coordinate 859,798 downwards.
TGGAGTTTGCATGTTCTCCCTGTGTTCGCGTGGGTTTTCTCCGGGTGCTCCGGTTTCCCCCACAAGTCCAAAGACATGTGGTACAGGTGAATTGGCTAAGCTAAATTGTCCGTAGTCTATGTGTGTGAATGAGAGTGTATGGGTGTTTCCCAGTGATGGGTTGCAACTGGAAGGGCATCCGCTGCGTAAAACATATGCTGGATGGGAGCTGAAGTACAATAGGTAACACTTTACAATGAAGTCTCATTAGTAAACATTAGTTAAGGCGTTAAAGTCAACAGTGAGGAAAAAGCCATATTATATTCATTCATTCATTTTCTTTTCGCCTTAGTCTCTTTATTAATCTGGGGTCGCCACAGCGGAATGAACCGCCAACTTATCCAGCATATGTTTTACGCAGCGGATGCCCTTCCAGCTGCAACCCATCACTGGGAAACATCCATACACACTCATTCACACACATACACTACGGACAATTTAGCCTACCCAATTCACCTATACCGCATGTTTTTGGACTTGTGGGGGAAACCGGAGCACCCGGAGGAAACCCACGCGCACACGGGGAGAACATGCAAACTCCACACAGAAACGCCAACTGACCCAGCCGAGGCTCGAACCAGCGACCTTCTTGCTGTGAGGCGAACGTGCTACCCACTGCGCCACCGTGACGCTTAGCCATATTATAGTCATATCTTAAAAGTAATTAAAAAATACAACAGAATTTCATCGTTGTTAATAATAAAATGATTTCAAAGATTAATAAATGCTATTGTAGTTGTCATTACAACTGACTGTAGCTAAATTAACAGATTTTAACAAATGAGAACCTTACTGTATATAGTTAATGAACAAAAGGCCTATAAATAGTCTTAGGATAGATTAATGTGAAAGTGTTTGAAAATAAATCGCCTATTAAGTCTTCAAGAATGTAGTGCGGTAATGAATAATCACTAATACGGCAATATGAATATCCTTAAAGGCACTCTAAAAGTTTAAATAATAATAAATAATTATTCACAGTATTTTGAAGTGCCCACCAGGGTTCAACGCTAAGGATTTTTTCTACTGACCCGATTGGGTCAGTGGTTCAGATTTTTACCTGCGCTGCCAAAATTTTTACTGGCCTCACAAAACAAAAGAGATTAATAGCTATTTCTTAGCCACATATTTTAAATAATGTGTCTGTGAATCTAAATATTAAAATTTTTTTTATAAATGTATTATGAGCAAAATTCAAAGTGTTATGCAAACAACCTCTAGCAGTATGGAAAATCTGCAGGTATTTTATTGCAGTTCTAAATTATTTAACAAAAGGTGGCTGACTTGCCAAACTGACGGCAAACTGTGCAAAACATCACTTCATTTTTTTCATCATGTTGTACCCATGTAAATGTCTGCTTCCAAGTCATTAGAAACAGACGTTTTGTTTTAGTGTCATGATTTAATGTTGTCGCCATGTTGCCGTCTCTTCACTGTACTGGTTACAGAAAAAAATAACGTGCTCACAACATCCAATCAGATAAGAGGAACCGAAAAACAATATGGTGTTTACGACATCACAGAGAAGGTAGCATTTAACGGCTTAAAAACACAAACTGTTCTAATACTGATTCTAAGACTGTATTTGCTAAAAAATTGACAAATAGTTGCAGGCAAATTAAACTTTAGTGACAAGGCAGCACTGGCCCGATTGGATCCTGTCTACTGTCCTGAGCGTCTCTCATGCTGGCCCTGGGCCACCTGCACACGATATCAATATTGTGCATGTTCATTATTATGATAAATTGATTTATTCAATATCGGCATATGTCTAATTGTGTGTATATATAGTGGTATGTGATTGGCTGTTGTCACTATGACAATTGCATCAATACGAAGCTTTAGACGGACCCTCATTTTACCTATTTAGAGCAAGATGTTTTTAATCATTTAGATCTACTTTTGAAGTAGTATTGATGGCTTAAACAGAACCCTGTGATTGTGATTGGACACAGGACTCAGTTTGAAGAGATGTGTTCTCAGCTTATGATGAGGGTGGAGGCGCCGTTGAGATCAGTCATGGAGCAATCAAGTAAGCAGCAGCAGCAGACGACCCAATGAATCAGTCGTTACAAATGTCAAATTGAAATCCATTCCTGATTTGAATTCTTCCTGGTACAGAGCTTAGCAGAGATGAGATCTATGCCATTGAGGTGGTTGGTGGAGCCACTAGAATGCCAGCCATTAAAGAGCGAATCTCCAAGTTCTTAGGGAAAGACACCAGCACCACACTGAATTCAGACGAGGCTGTGGCTCGGGGATCTGCATTACAGGTAAAAAAAACAACTATTAGTCACGTGACATGACTCAAAAAGCAACAAACTCACACAAAAAGTACTTGACCAGAAATCTGGCACTGTAAACAACATGTGCTCTATTTTATACGATCAAATGAGTCATTTGTGACCCATCCGACCCAAAAGAGTTTTTATTTAAGAGTTTTTATATTATCATTGTCCGGACTGTAAATAAAAGGTATTGTGCAGTTTTATCAGTGGTAAAACTCATCAATCGTACCAAATGCAGCTCAGTCGGTAGAGCGCTGCATTCAAATAGAAAAACAATCATGGGTTTGATGCCAGAAAACGTGTGCTGGTAAAATGTGCAAGTTGGTGGACTGTAAATCATCTTCCAAAGTGTAAACATAAATATCAGTTTTGTGAATATGAAATTGGATAAACAGTGGTTAACAGATCATCTTTAAAAGCTACACACTGTGTTTTGAACCTGCATTTTGTATTTTTATGATGACATAACCCAGCAAGCTTTTTCGTGTTTAAAAGAAGTCTAATAGATGTCTTATAGATGTCTAATATACATAGACATCCTGGCTTTAACAAGGCTAAATTTGGGCTGTCAGTGAAAATCTAATAGACGTATAAGAACAGCTCAAAACTAGACATAATGTCATCAAATACACAGGAATAAGTAACTACACATATGAAGTCTATTTGATGATTAGTCTAATTTTGGGGTATTCTTACACTGTGTCCTAACAACACGCGACACAACAAAATTCCAGCGACAAGCCTTTTTTGGCTGTCTGCAACAAACGCAATGCGACGTGCCAGAAACATTTAAATACCAGCCGCTGCACTCCTAAAGAAATGGTAAAGGCTTTTAATCTAATTAATACATATTAAACCTCTAACATTATTAACCAGCAGACTGAGGAACAGCTTTTTCCCCAGAGTTGTCTCCCTTTTGAACTCTGCCCCCCACTGACTCTTTACCCCCCCTCATACACCCCCACACTCTCCTCATAACTTACACTTCCCATAAACACTGCATTATTTATTTATTACTTAATATTTTCACAATTAAAATTGCACATATTCATCGCACTACATCTTGAATTGTACATACCCACTGTACATATACATTTGTAATTATGTTCATGTCTATCTGCATACCTCTGATTATTAATAGTAACCTGTATATAATGTTCATATGTGTACTTTATAACTTATACCTATATCCTGCACTTGCTGCTATTGCACTCCTGGTTAGACCTAAACTGCATTTCGTTGCCTTGTACTTGTACATGTGTAATGACAATAAAGTTGAATCTAATCTAAATCTAATCTAATCTAATCTAATCTAATCTAGTCTAATAGTCTACTGGGTGACTAGCTACTGAGTTAACACTGAATAAAGCACATAATCTGTACCTGAGGTGATAATTTGTTATAGTAGTATATACTGTTGTTCTGTTGCAACGTTACGAAAATAGAAAGCATTTCTAAAATCGAAATTTCGTGCATCGCCATTACAGATGGTTAGGACAAAAACTGACATGGAAAAGATACCAAGAGATACCTAAAGATAAGCTGTGTAATGTGTAGTAAGGACATGGTGTTAGACACCTATTACATTTTCACTGACAGGCCAAATTTAGCCTTGTTTTAGCCAAGACATCCATGCTGGACATCTATTAGATGTCTATTAAACACAAAATTGCTTGGTGCTTATTTCTATGTCCACTAGAGGGAGCTTAACTTTAAAGTGTTAGTTCACCCAAAAATGAAAATTGTGTTATTAATTACCCACCTTAATTTCATTCCAATCCCCTGAGACCTTCGTTCATCTTAATTTACACAAATTAAGATATTTTAGATGAAATCTGAGATCTCTCTGACCCTCCATAGACAGCAAGGGTCCCGAGACATTCAAAGTCCAGAAAAGAAACAAAAACATTGTCAAAACAGTGTGACTTCAGGGGTTCAATTGTCAACACATGAAGCTCCAAAAACATATTTGTGCACCAAAAAAAAAAAAAAAAAATTATACTTTCTGGTTTTCAACTTGTGGGGCACACCCCACAAGGGGGGTGCCAACACCTCTTAAGGGGGGCGCGAGAATTTGAGGCGTGCACTCGAGTAAATTATGATGGCGATTTTTATGCGTTCATTAGAGTTAATCTGATTAATGTTAGTTCCACAGCTAACTATCAGGAACCTGTAGAGTTAATGCATTTGAGTAAAATATATACAAATAAAATGGACCGGGTGCTTTTTAAAAATAATGATGGTGAATGAAAGTAAAACCGCTGAGTCGTCTGACAAAAAAGTGCCCTTCTGAATCAAATCACCAGGATGCCCTTCTGGATCTTTCACTTACTTTGAAGACACTACTGACTACGTTGACATGGACATCAGTAATCTAGTTATTTTGCCGTAATCTGAATAAGACAATAATATAATTAAGGTGTTTACATGAAGTGCTTTTTGAATGTTGCATCACCAGGCTATCCACGTTTCCTGCAGAGTCTCATGTAATTTTGGGTGTTTCATCTTTCAACTGCAGTTCGACAGTTTCACTTTCACTCATGAACATTTCATTCATGCCCCCGTGACAAACTGGTATTGTACGCGAGTATGGAGTAAGGACTGGTGGAAGAGTGTTGTTTTAATGGGCGTGTGTCCTAAAAGGTTGAAAACCCCTGGACTATGGTGCTCATTTGCTATGGGCAATTTGCATTGTCACACAAAAGTGTTCTTGGAGCTTTTTTATTATAGTTGAAGTCACAAGGAATGTTTTGACAATGTTTTTGTTCAAACTCAGTTCAAACCCATTGCTATTTATGGAGGAGGAGGGAGCTCTCAGATTTCATCTAAAATATCTTCATTTGTATTCTGAAGATCTTGAAGGTCTCAGGGGTTTGGAACAACATGAGAGTGAGCTAACACTTTAAGACGTAACTATAAGTCATAATAAGCTGCGTGCACAAATGAACTATTTGGTCATTTTTTTAGATGAGCAAACTCTCAGTGAAAATGGCCTTGTTAACAGGCAGTATAGATGTCAGCAGAGGTGTGAGCAGTGTGATGTGTGATACAGAACAGTTCAACACTTGTGCCAGCTCACTGGGGAGTTTGTGGGAGAGGTGTAAAAACGAGATGAAATCTGTGTGATGCATGCATGGATTACCATGCAGTGCTGTCTCTGATTCTTTACGCTAATACCGCATTTCCGCTTATGTAACTGCATTTGCTTGTGCGTATATTTGAATGTTTATTTATTTATTTATTTTGTGTATGTGTGTTTGTGGCAAGTGTGCAATCCTGTCTCCAGCCTTCAAAGTTCGAGAGTTCTCCATTACAGACACAGTTCCCTTCCCCATTACTCTTCGCTGGAAGTCTCCAACAGATGAAAGTGTTGGGTAAGAGACTCAAATGAAACCATTATAAACTCTTTAAATCCAGTGTGGATACACTTTAAAAAAATTATATGATTAATAAGCTATACCAGCATATGTTTTTATTTGAATTAAATTTAGCAAAATGTACGCAAGCTAATTCAACTTTATTTTTGAAGTTATATATTCAACTTGATGTTTTATGTATATTTAGTTGATTCAACTTAAAATTTTAACAGTGTATCTAAATTGAGTGTATTGTATTAGTTGTTTATTTAATAGGGGTTGCACTAAATGAGACATCATTTTACCAGTGTTGCCATGACAACACAGTAGCACCATTGCATGCAGCAGGAGCAAGTATACTACATAGAAATGTCACATTACTTGAGCAAACTTTTTTTTTCCAGTGAGCATGTGTGGTTCATATAAAGATAAGTATAGGTGTACATGAGCAGCATATACACGGATAATTATTATATTGAGCTATTTTGAACTTTGATGGCGCCTACAAGCTAGCTGATGGTGTGCTCCGCTGCTCTTGTGCTTTGGTCAGGGACACAACGAATAACCCTTGTAGTGTTGTCACTCACGATATGGAGCTTTCATACGATACCTTGAAAAATATGGATATTCAATACTATTTTCGATACTGTGGGGAACAAATTCCGCAACATTACAAGTATGCAAATGAAGTAAAAAGGAAAAAAATTATTAAACATCAGCATTAAACTTGTTCCAGTGAATCATTCTTCAAATCATGCAGCGTATTGAGGAGAGGTATGATTGCACCTGGTGGGGCATAAAAAGACCTACACTGTAGAAGGGACTAAATCACCCAGTAATGGGAATATAACACAGATCAGCTGCAGACGAGAATCTTGCAACCAACCGTAACATCCTAGTTAATGCATAATGAGGTTGTAAAAGCACTGGGAACATGCTAGCAGATATATAGATGCATTAGGAAAAACCCAATTTTGAACTATTTTGAAAATTATATGTATAAAATGGAAACATCTAGTGTAATAGATATATATGAGGTATATAAATATATAAAAGGTATATATATACACACAGTAGTCAGCATTTTTGATCCACTTCAAATGTTGACTGTATATATATACAACATCTTGCGGCATCTTCTTAAAAAAAGTGTAAAGTGGAACTTGACTGTGTATCAAGAACTGATTATTATGGAAGTTATTGGTGGATACATTTCTAATTGTGAGCTAACGAAGGAAAGATATTGAAACATGTCTGCTCATTGCACACATAATCAAGGGATAGATGATGTTGCAGAGGAGATACTGTTTTAGTTAGGAATGCACATTAATTATTTAAAAATATATATGTTTATGACAAATACAACAATTGTTTAGAAGTTAATGAAATCTAAATCCTTCTTCCACCTGTTCTTTTCTGGTCTGCAGGGAATGTGAGGTGTACAGTAAGAACCACGCAGCACCTTTCTCCAAGATCATCACCTTCCACAAGAAGGAACCGTTTGACCTGGAAGCATTTTATAGTTGTCCACATGATCTTCCCTATCCAGACATCAGAATAGGTCTGTATTACTGTATGTGTTGCATTTCGTCATCAGGATCATGTTGATTACGTTTTGCAAAGCCATTCTTATATTAGCCTTTAAGGGATAGTTCCCCCAAACTGAAAATTCTGCCATCATTTATTCACTCTTTACTGTTTCAAACCTGTTTCTTTTGTCAGGTGAACACAGAAATGCTGAAGAAAGCTGAAAACCTGTAGCCATTGACTTCAATGGTATTTGATTTTTTCTAATGTGGCTGTCAATGGTTACAGATTTCCAACATTTTTCAAAATATCTTTTTGTTCAACAACTCAAAGGTTTGGAACCACTTGAGACTGAGTAAATAAACACTTTTGGGTGAACTATCCCATTAATCACAAACCTATTGGAATTAGTTGGAAATGTTTCACTTTGAGTTTGAGTTAGATTTCTCCAGCCTAATTTACCTCCAAAATGAGACCAATCGCTCTGGTACAAAGCCCAGGGGAACCCTAAATAGTCATTCATGTCCTCATTTGATTAAGAGTGCCCTCAGCATTGTTATCCACTGCGTCCGAGCACCTGTTATATCTTTACACATTAACCGAAGTGGGTTAGGGTGAGGGGGGTCACAGAGGTGTCAAAATACAACCTGGCAGCCTGTTAATTAGGACTGAGACACGTCGTCCCTGAAGCGCCAACTCCCATCACACCACATGCGCTCTGAACTCTCTTCATATCAAGTGTAAGTTAGTGCCTGAATACACTTTCCATATGTCACTGTCAGAATATAGAGATTTTCGGAGGGGTATTTCCCCTTTTAGATAATTTTGTTTTCAAATGGTGTCATAGTTTTTCATTTGATTACTTCAATCAGTCAGATGTCACGATTCAGGAAAGGGAAGGACGAGGACTCCAATGCAGAACTGAAATGGGTAATTAACAAACAAACAGGTGAACTTAATAAACTAATAATGGGTTAACAAGGAGGGGGGGACTAGACACTAGACAGGAGAGCACATGACACAAAAGAAACAACACAAGCCATGTGCTCACATAAAAAACAGGACTAGAACACGCAGCCATTGAGAGAACTCATTAACCGCGTGTTCACATGAAACACAACACTAAAGCATGCAGCACATGTAAATATGAACCACGTGCTAAACACAACACCAACAGAAGACTGAACGCAAGACACGAGTACATGATAAATAAAAACACTCACTGTGCACTCACACATGCAACGTGCATGTTCCATCCCACCGGCAACCGAATCCAACTAGACTGAGACACTGAGAATGAAACCGCACCCTGCAGACAGAACAAACACAAACACCAGGACGAGAGCGCGCATCACGAGCACACTCGGACCTCATGCGGGCGCGCGCACGGCCCGAGCGCAGCCAAGACAGCACTCATACAATGACAAAGACCGACAATCACGGGAAATATGAGTGCTCGAGCCGAGAAAACTCGAGCCGAGCACAACATACAAGACATGACAGGACTAGTGTCTAGACTCTGCCACCAAAAGACCGAATTTGCAGAATCCTGACATCAGATAGATGTTAAACTATAGACTGTTACCAATGACATTTTATTATCATGATCATAAAATTATCTTTACACAACCTGTGTTTCCATACTAATGCGAAGTGAATCTTTTCAAAGTTTGCAAAAAAAGAGAGAAAAATCCCAAATGCGTTTACATCAAGTTGGTATACTGGGTTTATTCCAAACTTGGAATTAAGTATACGCATACATTTTGATTAAATTACATACAAAGTCATTGCAAATGCACAAATAGAGGCAAATTGATGATGAGCGGTGTAAATGACGCCTCAATTACGTCTACCAGCGACCTTCTTGCTGTGAGGCGACAGCGCTACCCACTGCGCCACAGTGTTGCGAAATCAGGTGTGCTATGTCTGCAAAATGTTCAGGGGGTCTTCCAGGATATGTTCAAAAACCCTCATGAATCTCTTACATCATGTCTGCTCTTTGTAGTTTATGATGAGAGTATTTGCAAGAGTGCAGAATCCAGTCAAAGAGTGCAGAGGCTACATAAAAACGCTTGCATTTTTACTGAAAAACCATGTGGCTAGTTATACTGCTCAACTCTGCAAAAAAACTATGCATACAAATAAATCTGATGCAATGCGAGCAGATTGAAATGTAACACACTTCACTTTTCATATATTTCACTTCAGTCAGGATATATTTAGTTTAATTGTGCATATTGTGCCCCTGTATCTTGAAATTGGAGGTCAATTTTAATTATTTTGGTTGCCCCAAACTTCCATTCATTTTTGATCCTGCCATAAGGAAATCTAATGAATTGGCCATCTTTTTGCAGCAATAACAGCTTCAGCTCTTCCAGGAAGGCTTTCCACCAGGTTTAAGAATGTATTTTTGGGAATACTAATGTTGGACAAGACTGGCTCACAGTCTCCGCTCTAATTCATCCCAAAGGTGTTCTGTTGGGTTAAGGTCAGGACTCTGTGCAGGCCGTTCAAGTTCTTCCACACCAAACTCACTCATCTATGTCTTTTTGGACCTTGCTTTGTGCACTGGTGCAGTCATGTTGGAACAGAAAGGGCCTATTGTTTGTAAAATAGACAGTGATGCTATGGAGATGACAAAATTAATTATTTTTTTTAACATAATCTGACAATGTGCTTTGTTTATATCAGATGCACACTGTTTAGGTTACTAGAACATTTACTCTGTTCTTCTCCCAGTTAAAAAGCCACTTACTTTCATGTATTTTGGTTGAAGTTGATCAATTACCATGCTGATCTCTCCTGCAGCATAGATGGTGCCCATCACCCATAATAGATCAAATAATATAATCCAATAAGACTCAAATAATAAAATATACAATTTTTAAGCCTTTTAAATTATGAAATACACGTTCTTACACATATTTGAGAATCGAAAAAGAAGATATTTCACAACATAATTAGGATATTTGTCAGTATTTGCAAAAAAATATATAAAAAAAGAAACAGAAAGCCAATATATGCATAAATCATCAGGGCATTGTTATTAAAAAAGTCACACGGGGGTTATTCAAAACTTACACGTGAAAGGGTTAAGTGTTCACTGGAACTAAGCCAACATTGGCTGACCTCGCTCTGTTATTCTATGAGTTGCTGTTGTTCCCAAATCACTTCAAATTTCTTATAATATCACTAAGAGTTTTAGTTGTCAGGAAATTTCACAAATTTACTTATTGCACAGATGACAACCTATCATTGTGCCATAAATTCTCTGAGCTCCTGAGAAAACCCATTCTGTCTAGTGCTTGATTTTATACACGTGGCCATGGAAGTGATTGGAACATCTGAATTCAATGATTTGGAGGGGAAACGTATAATGGCAATATAATGTATTATTTTCTGCTTTTGTTGTGTCCAGGCCGATTTAGTGTCCAGAATGTTGTGCCGCAGCCTGATGGAGACAGTTCAAAGGTCAAGGTGAAAGTGCGTGTGAATGTGCATGGCATCTTCAGCGTGTCCAGTGCGTCTCTGATAGAGAAGCAGAAAGGAGAGCCGGAGGACGTGCAGATGGACACAGAGCCTACTGTACAGAATGAAGGCAGGCCAGAGGAGCAGGTACGAGACTTTGTAGGGTTGATTAATTAATACCAAATGAATCAAATTCAAGTTTTGTTGGATTCTGCTGACGACAAGACTAGAGAGAAATATTTTCAATAATTAGGTAAGCCAAAAATGAATGCATGATTTATTACTCTTCATGTTGATTTAAATCAGTGTGAATTTCTTGAAACACAAAAGTTTTCATTTTCGCTCTTGTGACTAATTTAAGCTCACTGCTGTTGGCACTGAAAATGACACCTCTGTCCTGAAGAAGCAGGAGGAGGATTGTTATTGTTGTTATGTTTGGTATTATTTTATTTAGCTTAGCAGAGTTCTGATGTGCCATCAACAGATTTTTTAAAAAGTAGGCCTATAAAGAAATAGCAAAAGTTTTGCTCGGAGGTGAAAAGATTGCCAGGGGGCGTATTACAGAAAGTTTCTTATCTTAGATCTTAACTCAAGATATGATGGGTTAATTAGTTAAAAGGATTTTCACGAATTTGTATTACAGAAGCAAATCATAACTTTATATGGAATCTTTATCCTATCTTACAAAACCGTATCTTATATCTAGTTAAAGGTGCTGTATGTAAGTTTTTGACTCTTCTAAAGCATAAACATACCATAATATGTTTGCAGATATTTAAGAAACATGCTAAGTGAACATTCTTGTTTATCTGAAAAACAATGCTGAAGTCAGATATTCTGCTTTGAAAATGTGAGTTATGTGCCGGAAGGCCTGTCTTTGTTTTGGTTCTTTTAACCCGCCCACTGCCAGTTTAACCAATTATATTTCAGCACCCCGGGTTGCCTTGTTGGAAAACAGCGTATTTCATTCATTCATTCATTCATTCATTCATTCATTCATTCATTCATTCATTCAGAAAGGCTCTCAAAGCATGCGTCTGTGACTGAACATGCGACCTCTGGTGGACAGTAGCACTCTCTGAAATGAGACGCAGATTCAGAGTTCCACATGAGGTGGTTATTAATTAGCAAATAATATCAATATTACAAACATAAACATTAGGTGAGCAGGTTACATTTTAACCCCGTGTCCTAACAACACACTATGTGACGAGATTTGCAGTGATAAGCAATTTGGCTGTTTGCAGACGAAACAGGACAGAAATTTAAAAACAGCCAGAAGCACAGAATATGCACTCACTCACGAAATGGTAAGGTTTATAATCTAATTAACACATATGAAACCTCTTTAACATTATTAAATGTTGATGCTAAATCATGTGTTGGTTTTGAGTCACAGTTTTATTTTATTTTCTAGATCTGAAGTGAACTATTTGCTGCTGCTTTCAGTAGTATGGCAATAAATGTCATGTAAAATGGCATTCAAACTCACATTATTAGCATTTAACACTGAATAAAGCACATGAGGTGTAATTGAGGTGAGCATTGTCAAAGTTTTCTGTTGTTCAGCTACAAGAAATAGAAGCCGTTTCTAATATATCAATTCAAGGTGTTGGTTAGAACAAAAACTCCTTTTAATATGGAAAAATATTTCTTCTATCACGTGCCGTTGCTTTTATATAAAACACAATTTAAATCAGCCTTTAGGTTCGATAGTCAGGCTCCTCAATCTGGCAACCTGCGCTTGCTTTTGTTTTGATTCAGGAATGCAATACCTAGTTCAACCACTGGGTGTCAAACTAAAATACTTTTAAGAAATCTTAAATTGTCATCAGTTTTGATAATCCACTTAAGTCTGTTTCCAAGCAACTAACACTGTGCTAGCTGCTAATGAGTTAGCATAAACAAAAATGGATAAACAAAATCTGCAAAACAAACAAAACATTCATTAGTCACTTTTACTATAACCGGTAATGCTCTTTGACGCTGTGTTTGTCACTGTAATGCTAGCTGCAGTTCCTGTGCTAACTGTAATATCATGTTGTGCAGCAGTCTTTAATTACTGTGTCATGGACATGTAACACATCTTCAGGGTCCTCCAAGAGTCTTTCTACCATCTTCATTTTCAATCATCAAAAAATTTATTGCCACTGTTGTTTAACATTAAAAAAAAACATTCTTTTTTTAGCATTCAAATAACTTTGAAGTTAGCAGAGCTGTCAGGTTGCCCTACAGTTAAGACATTTTTTGTCAAGTTAAGATGTTTCTGTAATACTACCTACCTGTCTGTAGTTAAGATTTGCACTTTGCAAATGCTGTTCTTTTGTCCTAAATGTGGTCCTAACTAAAATTACTATGGCTAACAAATAGATAGGATAAGATTTTAAAGGAACACTCCACTTTTTTTGGAAAAAGGCTATTTTTACAAGTCTCCTAGAGTTAAACAGTTGACTTGAATCATCCTATCACCCGATTTTGTATTTTGACAGGGTCACTTTTAGCTTAGCTTAGCATAATGAATTGAATCGGATTAGACCATTAGCATTTTGTTCAAAACAATTCCAAAAAGAGTTTTGATAATTTCTCTTTTTAAAACTCGAGCCATTACATTGTGTAGTAAGACTGATGGAAAATGAAAAATGACAATTTTTCAGGCCAATATTGCTAGGAACTATACTCTCATTCTGACGTAATAGTCAAGAAACTGCTGCCATATCATGCCTGCACCAGGCAGAGTGATATTACGGAGTCAATAAGAAAAGCTTTTTTTTTTTAAATGGAGTGTTCCTTTAAAGTTAGGGTCTTTCTATAATACGCTCCCTGTTGCATAATTAAGACATTATTCGGTCAGTCAAACATATGCTGTATATGAATGAATTTTTTGTGTGATTTGTGAATTCAAATCCGGGTTCAAATACTTATATTTAAAATAGAATCATTATTGCATTATACATGTCTTTACTGTAACTGCACCCACTTTGTACCAGTATAATACAATTGGATTCTGGTATCTAAATTGAATCACTGTGAAGGCTTCACTATTGCAAACGACTACAGGCTAATAAAATTTAACACATAAGTCAAAAGAAACGCATTGCTGATACTTTGTTTACACATTTGTTAACAGAGTAAAATGCAGGTGGACCAGGAAGGCCAAGGAGAACAGCCCAATGAAGAGGAGAGAGTGAATAACTCTGGCAACAAGGTACAGTTTATCTTCATATATGTCAGTATATATATACATATACATCCATTCATTTATCAATCTTTTTGTCTGTCTATCTATCCACACGTACAGTTAAAGGCAAAATTATTGGCCCTCCTGTAAAATGTTTATTATTTTTAAAAGTTAAAATTTCCCAATTTCACTTTTTTTTAACAGATTTTAAAAAAAAGATAATTTTTATAACTAATTTATTTTGTCTTTATTTTATTTACTAGTTATTTTGCTTAAAGTTAAATTTTAAGGCTTAACTAGTCTAATTAGGTTAACTAAACAAGTTTTTGTCTAGTTTTTCTTTTCTTTTTTAAAGAAATAAGGTTTCTTTTTCTTCAGAAGAAATAATAGCAAATATTGTGAAAAATGTACTTGCTCTGTTAAACATCAGTTGGAAAATATTTGAAAGAGAATAAAAATTTCACAAGAAGGCTTATTATTTGTCCTCTGGTCTTCAACTGTACGTCTGTCTACCTATCTGTTCGTCTATCTACATACTCATTCATTCATCCATCCATTCATCCATCCATCCACATACTCATCCGTCCATCCACCCACTTATCCATCCATTCATGCATCCATCCACATACTCATCCATCCATCCATCCATCCACTCGTCTATCCATTCATCCATCCATCCACATGCTCATCCATCCATTCATCCATCCATCAACCCACTCATCTATCCATTCATCCATCCATCCATCCATTCATCCACCCACTCATCTATCCATCCATCTATCCACATGCTCATCCATCCATTCATCCATCCATCCATCCATCCATCCATCCATCCACCCACTCATCTATCCATCCATCCATCCATCCATTCATCCATCCATCCATCTATCCATCTATCCATCCATCCATCCATCCATCCATCCATCCACATACTCATTCATCCATCCACCCACCCACCCACTCATCCATCCAACCAACCACCCATCCACCCACTCATCCATCCATTCATTCACCCACTCATCCATCCAACCAACCACCCATCCATCCACCCACTCATCCATCCAACCACCCTCCCATCCATCCATCCATCCACTCGTCTATCCATTCATCCATCCATCCACATGCTCATCCATCCATTCATCCATCCATCAA
>CAIGQV010017386.1:823888-844690 GCA_903798115.1 Danio jaintianensis | reverse complement strand
AACCAACCACCCATCCATCCACCCACTCATCCATCCAACCACCCTCCCATCCATCCATCCATCCACCCATCGACCCACTTATCCATTCATCCGTCCATCCATCCACCCACACATCTATCCGTCCATCCGTCTATCCATCCATCTCTTAATAGTTTTGTTTCAATAAACTGACTTTGTGGACTGTGTTTAAATGTTTTTTAATTAAAAAAATAATTTCATTTTTGTGAAATGACCTCTTAAAAGAAGATGGGTGCCTTAATAATTGTATATTTTGCTGTATGTTTTGTTAAAGGACGGCGATAAGCAGGATCAAGGTGCAAGCAGTAGCAAAGCCAAGTCAAAGGTGAAGAGTTTAGATCTGCCTGTTCTGGTCAACACCACCCGGCAGCTGGATCGAGATGTGCTCACCCATTTTGTTGAATATGAAGTGAGTCTAGTGCTTTTTCCATTCACGTTTAGTCTACCTCCTTTCCCCTGGAGAACATGTGGAGTGTTGCGATTAATTCATCTCAGCTCAGTACAAAGCGGTCCTCTTTACAGCCATCCAGACTCTGCCTTTTTTTGATCCCCATTTCAAATCTGAGCTAAATTTTCTGCACTTTCAGCCAGAATATATACAAAATCATTATACTTGTCTCTTGGTAGCTCCTGTTGGTGACACTTGCCAGCATAACCGACTGTATCTTGTGCTCTGCGTGTTGCTAAAATCATACAAGGGATTTAGCGTTTGCCCTAAATATCCATGACAGAGCTCAATTCAGACCTCAGGGAAAAGATATTAGTAGATCATTGCGTCAGTGAAGCGCAAGCACAGCGCTAAGCATTAGAGTCATGCCACACACTCACTGTTTCATCCTTTGCCATTAAAAATGAAAATACCATGTAATCTCACACTATAAGGCTCTAAAAATAAGGCTGAAGTTCGCTTTTTCTGCTGTTTTTTTTTTTTTTGATGGTCAAGAAAAAAATCATGACAGTATTTGTTAGTAGTTTTGTTGGTTATGGGATTTCAAAGCAAGAAATGTTTGTCTGTTATTTTTATTAATAAATTAAACCCTACTTCATTTCTGAAAGCACTTAAATGACCAACAATACCATGATCCATTTTTTACTCATAAACAAGCCACGTCTCTATCTTCAGTATTTGTTTAAATATCCTGTTTCAGTATGTCAAATTATTTATGTAAAATTAATTCTATATGTTGTTTTGTTAATTTATAAGGTATAGTTGATCTAAAAAAATTCATTCATATTCATACCCATATATCCATAGTGTCCAGCAGAACTAATTGTCTTTGTGAGCTCTGCCTTCAAATTTGACAATAACACAATACCAAATGTCAATATTTTAATTGTCTAAATATACTCTGGTCAAAAAAAGGATACCTTTGCATGCTTATATTTATACGCTGAATTAATAACAAAATAATGGACAACTTCAAAAGACTTTGTTACGTCTTTCTATTTAATCATTTTTATAGTCTTTGAAATATGGTTAGTGTACCATTGAATGCACAGACTAGCATTTAGTAAACTAAAATATACTTTATTGTCATTTCTATTACAATGTGTGCATTCTGTATTTATGTATTTTTGTCAATAAACATTTGTTATGATGTAATTGAAGGTGTAATTTAGTACTTAAATCCAAAATCAAACCAAAAGTGCTTCAGGGGTAGTTAATGTGTGGGTACTCTTTGGGTAAGGCATTTATAAAGATAAACAATGAAACCATAAGTCCAAGGCACTCGAAAAGTAAGTGAACAAATTAAAAAGCCTTTATTAACATGGATATTCTATAAAACAGCACCTACGTGTTTCGGCAGCACTTGCCTTCATCAGGGTAATCATGTAATTTAGTAAATTTTTAAATACATACTATAATAACATATACTGTTACATAATTTCATGAGTGTAACTTCCATTGGGGAAAGGGGGACATGTCCAACCCACACTTCAAAATCCTGATTGTGTCCCCACACTTTTTATATTTTTTTTAACCATGCACGGTTAAATAATGAACATTTTCAGATACTTTTCTTAAATATAAATTTTGCTGCTGTCTATCTGAAATTGATAATACAAAATAATTTAGCACGCACAGTTCATTAGTGTCCAGTTTTTAAGTTACCTGCTGTACCTCAATAAACTCCCCACTGGAAGGGTTTCAGGGCAAGCACGATGGATACAACTCGAGCTACTTTTGATTTTTTTATTGCGTACACACACACAATATTCATCCACAGTCTATCAACACTCCGATGTTCTTCTTCGTCTAATTAAACAGTTGCTAGGTTATAAACCGGCAAGTGTACCAGCCCTGAACAATAACAGAATGAGAGAAAAGAAATCTATTGGCTAGGAACGGTAATACACATATCCGTAATCTACTTGAATTATGAAGTATATGAAATACAACATGAATGTGCCTGCATTTAATATAACATGGTAAATATACACACTTATATTTTTCAAATACCCCGGAGGATAATAACATCTATCTTATAATATACATATGCAAACAATAATAACACATACTGGAAAGTCCTACAATTAGTTTTCTTTTTCTTTTTAGATGCAATTTTAGGTTAGTTTGAAATTAAATTAGTTTTATAAGCTTATTTTGCCCCTGAATTTGGTATCACCATTTTCCCTAAATACAGGTAAATGCTGTAAATGGGATTTAAATCAACAAAATTTCCCCCCCATTTTGTGTCCTCCCCCACTTTTCTAACCAAAGTTACACCCTTGCTAAAGTGTATTGCAAACATTTAAGTAGACTTTGAATTCATTAATATGAAATGTACAGAAAATATGGAGGGTGGCACGGTGTCTCAGTGATTAGCACTGTCGCCTCACAGCAAGAAGGTTGCTGGGGGGACGGCTGGGCTAGTTGGCATTTCTGTGTGGAGTTTGCTTGCTCTCCCCGTGTTGGTGTGGATTTCCTCCGGGTGCTCCGGTTTCTCCCACAGTCCAAAGACATGCGCTATAGGTGAATTGGATGAACTAAATTGGCCGTAGTGTATGAGTGTGTGTGAATGCGAGAGTGTATGGGTGTTTCCCAGTACTGGGTTGCGGCTGGAAGGGCATCCGCTGCATAAAACATATGCTGGATAAGTTGGCAGTTCATTCCGATGTGGCGACCTAGGCCAAACGAAAATGAATGAATGAATGACAGAAAATATGCTGCTGTGTCACTGCAAGTGAATATTCAGTACAAATAAAAGTTTAATTCAGCCAAAAAATTTTGTTTACTCACCCTTGTTCCAAACCTGTTTTTTTGCCTGTTGAACAATGAAGATATTTTGAAGAATGTTGGAAACAAATAGCCACTGACTTGTTTTTTTCCCACTATGAATGTTAATGGCTGCCAGTTTCTAACATTGCACAAAAAATCTTTTGTGTTAAACAAAGTTGGAACCACAAGAGAATCTTTACTGTCTCATTCATAATCTGGTTAATTACAATGTTTCATTTTTGTGTGTCCAAATAGGGTGGTAAAAGTAAAAGTCAGTAGTGAATGTATTCAAAACCCAGCTAGTAAATGTATTGTCTCTTCCAGAAAAAAATGATCATACAGGACAAGCTGGAGAAGGAGAGGAACGATGCCAAAAACGGCGTGGAGGAGTACGTTTACGACCTGCGAGACAAGCTGTGTGGCATCTACGAGAAATATGTCACTGAAGATGTGAGCACATCATCTCTTTGTTATCTGAAGCTGATGTTCTCAGACAAGACACCGGGGAGCTCATGTTTTATTCCCTGAATAATCTACCCGAATTCCTGCAATTCAGAAAATACTTACATAGTTGAAGTCAAAATAATTCGCCCTCCTGTGAATTTGTTTATCGTTTTCAAATATTTCCCAAATGATGTTTAACAGAGCAAGGAATTTTTCACAGTATTTCCTATCATATTTTTTTCTTCTGGAGAAAGTCTTATTTGTTTTATTTCGACTAGAATAAAAGCAGTTTTTAATTTTTTAGTTTTTAATATTATTAGCCCCCTTAAGCAATGCTTTTTTTTATTGTCTACAGAACAAACCATCGTTAAACAATGACTTGCCTAATTACCCTAAATTGCCTAATTAACCTAGTTAAGCCTTTAAATGTCACTTTAAGCTGAATACTAGTATCTGGAAAAATATCTAGAAAAATATTATGTACTGTCATCATGGCAAAGATAAAGGAAATCAGTTATTAGAAATGAGTTATTAAAACTATTATGTTTAGAAATGTGTTGAAAAAAAATCTTATCTCCGTTAAACAGAAATTGGGAAAAAAGCATACAGGGGGGCTAATAATTCTGACTTCAACTGTATGTGTTAATATATTCTCCTTTGCAGGAAAGTAATCGGCTCACCATAATGCTGGAGGACACAGAGAACTGGCTGTATGAAGAAGGAGAGGACCAGGAGAAAGAAATCTACCAGCACAAACTAGCTGAACTCAAAGTAGGTGCTTTTATGTGATACGGTTTTTGAATTAGATAAAGGGCGACACGGTGGCTCAGTGGTTAGCACTGTTGCCTCACAGCAAGAAGGTCGCTGGTTCGAGTCCCGGCTGGGTCAGTTGGCATTTCTGTGTGGAGTGTTGGCGTGGGTTTTTCTCCTGGTGCTCCGGTTTTTCCCACAGTCCAAAGACATGCGCTAGAGGTGAATTGAATAAACTAAATTGGCCGTTGTGTATGTGTGTAAATGAGTGTGTATGGATGTTTCCCAGTACTGGAAGGGCATCCGCTGTGTAAAACATATGCTGGATAAGTTGGCGGTTCATTCCGCTGTGGAGACCTCTGATGAATAAAGGGACTAAGCCGAAAGAAAATGAATAAATGAATGAATGAATAAAATAAATAAAATGGAAACTTTGGTAGGGCGTCACGGTGCCGCAGTGGGTAGCACGATTGCCTCACAGCAAGAAGGTCGCTGGTTTGAGCCTCGGCTGGGTCAGTTGCCATTTCTGTGTGGAGTTTGCATGTTCTCCCCGTGTTCGCGTGGGTTTCCTCTGGGTGCTCCAGTTTCTGCCACAAGTCCAAAGACATGCGGTATAGGTGAATTGGGAAGGCTAAATTGTCCGTAGTGTGTGTGAATGAGTGTGCATGGATGTTTCCCAGTGATGGGTTACAGCTGGAAGGGCATCCGCTGCGTAAAACATATGCTGGATATGTTGGCGGTTCATTCCGCTGTGGCGACCCCTGATTAATAAAGGGACTAAATCGAAAAGAAAATGAATAAATGAATGAAACTTTGGTAACACTTTAGTTTAGGTCACAGTTCATGCTATTAACTACCTGCCTCTTATTAAGATATTAATCTCTTCATTAGTAGGATCTTATTCTGCATCTCTAATCTTACCCAAAGTCTAAACCCAACTTCTATCTTACTAACTATTAATAAGCAGCTAAATAGTAGTTTATTAAGCTAGAAGTATTAGTGTTAATATCGTGAATTGTGACCTAAACTAAAGTGTTACCGAAAATTCAACTATCACAAGCCCCTGTTCATTTCTGATAATGTTTGTTCACAAATAAAAAACATAACAGGCCTTCATAAATGTTTGTTACAGCAGGATATTGTTTGCCTTTGGGTTTTTGTAGAAATACGGTGAGCCCATTGAAGAGCGGTACAGAGAGCACGAGGGCCGACCCAGAGCGTTTGATGAGCTCGGCAAGAAACTACAGCTCTATATGAAGGTGGTGGACATGTATAGAGACAAGGTAAACAGTCAAGGCCTGCGCACATTTTCACTCACTTTCACTCACTTTCACTCATTCTTGTTTAGAAAATATAAAACTGATATAAACATCCAAAGCTTGCAGTTTGTCATTTCCTCCTAAATGAATGAACGATTTTTTTCACGTTCATACTTCAGTTTCTCATCAAATCTTCTAACCAATCAAATGATCTCTAGTATCTGCTAAGCCCCGCCCCCTTCCTGACACTTCTTGTTTGCTTTACATTTGATCTCTCTCTCACTGGCAGAGCTGTGATGAAAACGAAATGCTATTGGCTATTTTTTTAAGGAGAGGAGCTACTCTATGCCCCGCCCTCTCTTTGTTTTTCAGTTGAGATTACGTCAAACATCGAATTAAAAATGCGCATTTCAAAGCACTTCACGGGACCTTTAAAACAAAGGGTGCCAATGTGAGCATACACATCAATGCGCAAAACGCCAATCATAAATGCGTAATTTAAAAAATGCCTTAAACCGCGGTCACACTATAGTTTGAGCATGCAAAATTCTGTCATACGGCGCTACGAAAAACGGCGGGTTAAACCAAGATGATTAGACATTGATAAAGTGAGCGATTGCTCCATATTTAAAATTTCTGTACAGAGTGGTCACATTTTGATCTTCTATGTGATTTCGCAGGTTCACTAAGCTTGAACTTTGGAACGCAGCGACATGGGTAAAGTCTAGAATGGAGACATCTGTGGCCGGAATTACAATAATACAATTACTGTACAACAATAATTACTGTTTTTACGTTACTGTGAGGGTTGGGTTTAGGGTCGGGGTAGATGTTAATAAAATACAATTTATGGGTAATTGAATGAATAATATGAATAATACTCTGTATAATTACTGTTTTTATATTACTGTGAGAGTTGGGTTTAAGGTTGGGGTAGGGGTAGACGTTAATAAAATACAATTTATGGGTAATTTAATCAATAATATAAATAATCCTCGTTAATTTCCAGCCACAGCTGTATTCCTTCTAGCAACAACCAGCGACATGCGAAACGTTTCCGGTCTGCTGCATTCGCATGCGTATGAATGGAAGTCTATGGCCGAAAAGTGCAGTGTGAACGCAGCATTAGGCTAGTTTTTTCGGTTTGGTGCACCGTGATTAAAAACAGGTTGATCAATGAGATTGGCGCTTTTGTTCACGTGACTTGAGCTGTTACACTAGTTACACTAAAGCACAACTTGGTGGTAATTTGATAGTGAGTTTCATTTCACTTCATTTTCTTTTATGGCTTGAAACTTTTTACAACAAACTTTTGACCTGGTGTTTTGTGCTGTAGTGGAGGAGGTTAAACAGAAGACGAGAAGCTTACATGATAAATACACAAGGAAAAAACACGAGGATGACTTCTGTCCACCAAGAGAGATTCAGAAGTGTAAAGTTTGCAGCGGCACCTTCTGTAACGGGGAATTTTTCTTTGTTTCATTAAGCGCCATCTAACATCAGGGAGGGATTTTGCACATTCACTTAACTGAATTTTTTTTTTTTAAAGCTGACGATAAGTGTAAGCGAAAATCATCTCAGTGAGCAGAGAAAATAAAAAATATTTTTTTAAGACAAAATTATTTGATAAAGCTTGTACTTTTGAAACTTTAAAGCACAATTCTAGCCACCCGTGTTTTTTTCAGCCTTGGAGTCATGTTCAACCTCGTTTTGGGTTGTATTTGGGATATCTTGTTCGCACAGATCTACTGGCCTAATTACTTTCATAGCTTACTTTTTTCCATCATCTACAAGTTTTTTAATGTACCTTGTTATTTCTCAATCTTTTCTCTAGGGAACATAATCACTTTCAATTGTACAGGGATAGTTCACCCAAAAATAAACATTTACTCACTATTTACTCACCTTCAAGTGGTTCCAAACTTTTATGAGTTTCTTTCTTCTGTTGAACAGAAAAGATAATATTTTGAAGAAAGCTGAAAACCTGTAACCATTGACCTCCATAGTAGTTTTTCCCACTATGGAAGTCAATGGTTACTGATTTCCAGCTTTCTTCAAAATATTATCTTTTCTGTTCAACAGAAGAAAGAAACTAAGGTTTGAATAGAAGTAAAGGGTGATTAAATGATGACAATTAAAATTTTTATTTCAGCACGATGATGTATTTCCAGTTGAAACGGAATATTGAGTAGGGGCGGGGACTATATTTTGCGCTCCTTTTATTTTTCACAGCAAATTGGAGGGGCATGGCTAAACATATCTTAGCCAAGCTGTCCGACTAATGACATCATAGATAGACTGTCATTTTAGGGGTGAAGCAATTGGTTAGGTTTTGAAAGTTTAGATTATGAGGTGACCGTGCCTTCTGTTTTGTGGCTCTAAGGTTCTGGAACTCTCTTCCTTTAGCATTGAGAACTCTGGGCTCTGTTGAACTTCTTCTTGAAAAACACTTCTTGTCTGTGACTTCTTGTCTTACTTTCTTAACTTTCTTAATTTTCTTTCATGGCTTATAACTCTTTACTGCAATCTTTTGACCAAATGTTTGCATGCTTTAAATACTGTGCTCTTGTTTACCACCAACAGGATGAGCGCTATGAGCACCTGAGCGCAGAGGACATGGGTGTTGTTGAGAAGAGTGTGAACGAAGCTTTAGGCTGGATGAATGCCAAGATGAACGCGCAGAGCAAACTCTCCTTTGCTCAAGACCCAGCAGTCAAAGTAGCAGACATCATTCAGAAGATTCAGGTTTGTACTTTTTTAAAAACAAAAATTTAATATTGGGGCATTCACACTAAATGCGTTTTTTCATTCCAATGTAATCGTGCTTTACAGACGTCCGTGACCTAACACTCGAGTAGGTCACTATTTTTTGCAGCACCTCACACATGAGGACCATGTTTTTTAGATGCAAAAGTCCCAAAGAAGCGTATCACCCAGAATGTTGCATGCCCAGAGTGAAGCATGGGGGTGGATCAATGATGGTTTAGGCTGCAATATCATGGCCTTCACTAGGCCCAATACTTGTGCTAGATGGGTGTGTCACTGCCAAGGACTACCAACCTACAAGGACTACCATTGTATCCTGAAGATCTGTATCAGGATGATAATGCACCAATACATACAGCAAGACTGGGGAGAGAGGGGTTTGATGAACATGAAAGTGAAGTTGAACATCTCCCATGGCCTGCACAGTCACCAGATCTAAATATTGTTGAACCACTTTGGGGTGTTTTGGAGGAGCGAGTGAGGAAACGTTTTACTCGAGCAGCATCACGTAGTGACCTAGCCACTATTTTGCAAGAAGAACGAATCAACATCCTTCTGAGACTGTGCACGACTTCTATTTGTTATTCCCAAGATAAACTGATGCTGTATTGGCTGCAAAAGGAGGCCCTACACCATACTAATGAATTATTGTGGTCTAAAACCAGGCATTTCAGTTTCATTGTCCAACCCCTGTATATATGCAAAACTGAGAATTAGTTTTTTTTTTAGCATTAAACGGATAGTTCACCCAAAAATGATAATTCTGTCATCATTTACTCATCCTTTACTTGATTCAACTCGTTATGAGTTTCTTTCATCTGTTGAACAAACACACACAAAACATATCTTTTGAACAAAGCCAAAAACCTGTAACCATTGACTTTAATAGCATTTGTTTTTCCCCCATTATGGAAGCCAAAGATTAAATGCTGTTAGCTTTCTTCAAAATATCTCAAAACAGGTTTGGAACAAGTCCAGGGTGAGTAAATGATGACAGATGATTTTCAATTTTGTGGGCAAAATATTTTAAATGCTTTGTAAAAAGTGTGAAATTGTAAGTTAGCATATTATTGGTAGTTTGTATATTGTAAAAAAAAAAGTTAATTCCACACTCCATGTTTCTGTGAAAACATTGTGCAATTCGTAGTGCACCTCATGCAGGTGAGTGTGCTTGACAAAAAACACATGTAGGAAATAGCGCTGGGTCATTCTTGAATGATTCGTTCATTTTGAATGAATCTTTTATGCGATTCGAAAACAAAGAGTCCTCTTAGATTTGTTCATTCACTTACACGCACATTTGTGCAGGTGGAGGAGAAGATCAGTTCCTTTTTCGAGCTCTCTGTCGAATTTGAGTTGTTCATTCATCACGTAAAAGACAAGCCAATCATATGCAGTCAGAGCCGGAAAAAGATTTGATCCATTCATCTCGAGTCCTCGGTTTGAGTCATTTCTTTACATGCTGTCACATGATGAACAAACAAGTCAAAAACCCGAAGACTCAAAAGGTGAACTAATCATGGGTCAGACTGTGGTCCTTAGTTAAGCTTATTTGGAACTGTCAGTGTCACGTGAACGAACGACTCAAATTTAAAGAGATGTTAGAAGAGGTGAGCTGAGCTAATCATAGACAAAAGACCGGGTAAACAATGAATGATTATTTCTCTTTCTTATAGCATTCTAGCTATGACTTGTTTGTAGTGTGCTCAACGTTTTGGCCAGTTGTAGATGTGTTTGGAAGGAATTTGTAACATTTTAATGTTATTTTGGCTGAAAATTCAACAAAATGACTCGAAAATAGATTTGTTCATCTCGATGAATGAGACTCAAAGGTCCGAGTCAGTAAAATGATCGGAACTTCCATCCCTCCTCTCCATATGCACCAGACACTTTCTTAGAAAAAAAGACATTCTTTCAGAGGAAAATTTTTTTTTTTTTATATAAATAACTTTGTTATTTGTATTTTGCTGTTCTCAGATGTTATGAAGTACTTCTTTTATCCTCACTTTGGATTAAAAAAAGTGTCTGCTAAATAAATAAATGTATTTTTTGTTCTCTGTGTTGAACTGCAGGAGTTAGAGGAGGTGTGCAATCCCGTCCTCAACCGACCCAAACCCAAAACCGAGGAGCCTGTAGAGGAGGGCGACAAAAATGACGGGGCCCACAACGGCCCCACGGCACAGCACGGCGCAGACAGCAAAGGCAATCAGCAGACGAAGCCTCCGTCCGGAGAGATGGAGGTGGACTGAGCTCTTCCACACTCAAACCGCTGCCATTCTCACTTATTAAGCAACTATTAAACCTCTTCAGCTTCCACTCAACCAGTAGCTGGAACCATTCTCTCTGTGTCCACCACTCAGTTGGCTGTATTTGTGCATCTGTTTGTTGACATCCGCTCCTCTGTTGGTTTTCTCTTCTACCTATTAACGGATCAGGCCAGGCTGTTTTCTGTTTTTTTAAGGAATGTCACAGCTCTGTATTGGATCGGACATCCATGATAGGATCATATAGAAATAGATAGTAGTTCAATAGCTGAAACAATGCTGCCGCTGTTAACAAGAACAACAAAAAAAAGCTATCCCGAAAACAATGTGAGACTTGCATTCTGGGTCATATCAGCGCGTTATTTTGGGAACATGAATTAAAAATACTTTTTGATCTATCGGCAAGATTGTGGGAAACCAAGCGAATATGTATGCAATACATATAAATATATGGTTTATATTTGTATTTAATATATATATATATATATATATATATACATACGATTTCCAAAGGATGTGTTGTCTAGAGCCTGTAAATATTATTTTAGTAATAATTTGAATTTATGGGTGCTTAGATATAGGTACACTCCTATCGCTGACATTGCAATGCTTTCAGCTCCGTAGTGTCATAATGAAAGTAGAATGTACTGAGCCGGTCATTAGCCTTTTTTCCTCCCACCAGTTTTCATGCAGTCCCATTTCAAGTCTTGAGGTTTGACGATTACAAGTAATAAAACACGCCTTTATGACTGAATGTGTTTGCTGATGAATTATTGGGGTGTAGTTTTGATGTGATTTAAAAAAAAATTACATTATTGCACAGTCAGAATGTGGTTAAGAATAGATTAGGACGGGAGGGTATATAGGAGTGTTAGAAACACCTTCATAATAATACATTATATTGAAATGATTTGCATATTTGGTATCATAATGTTTTTTGTCTTGAATAGAAGGATAGAAAAGGATCTATACTTGTTCACAAACTAAAAGTATTTTTCTTTTATTCTAAAAAAAGAAATGAATGTTAGGCCTATTATAATAAATTACTGGGTGAAGTTATTCATAAATCATGAAGCATTTCTAAATTAATGCATGGTAATTTAATAGTGTATATGCGTGAGTGAAACTGCAGGGGGTTTGTAAGGTGAAAAGGAAGGAAGGAAATAAGATAAAATGAAATGTTTATATTTTAAAATATTTATTTAACTTTATGTTATGCGGATATTAATATGTAAAAATTGCTAAATTTATAAACCTATTAAATTTCAGGTGGTATTTCTAGCACAGGGCCCCCATAAAATTTTCATCAATAATTTAATGTTACATATGGGTCTAAAATATTATTTGAAAATATGTAGTTTATAATAAGTTACGTTAAATAGTACTTTCATTGTTTATTATTTTTTAATAAATTGTGTATTTATTTGTTTTAATTTGACTTTCATTCTAAACTTATTTTTAATAATTTAATTTTGTAAATCATATTTTAATCATATTTACTTATTTTCAATTATTACAGATAATTTTAGCTATTTTTATTTTAGATGGTTCTAACATATTTCATTTAATGAAGTGTTATTTAAATCGTAATGTTTTTTGATCTATTACATAATTTATTATTCAACATTTTCATTTGTTTAGACTTTTTTAATGCTTTCGATGGTATCTGAAAACATTTTAAAAACAACCCTGTTCTAGCTGACGAAAAAGGTTGACATGACAAGTGATTATTATCCATTATTAGCTTTAAATGCTTTTAATAATTGAAATTTTGAAATTAAAAATCCAATGTTGTGTTGCAGTCATGAACAATACTCCTATTAACTGGAATTATTGTTTAATAAACTAAAAACTTGACAGGATGTAACATGTAATCATGGTACGCAGTAGGACTTTTATTTTGACATACTCCGTCTTATTCCGTGTTGTGCTAAAAAACTAACCACCGATTGGCCGATTCCCGCAACGACGTCATTACAAGTTCTAACGGGCGGATTTTTCAAAATGGAGGAAAGGCAAACATTTTGGAGGGGAATACCAATATATCGATTAAAACCATTTTTACACGTCATGCTCAAGCCAAAATACCTCACGTTCACCGGAAAATAAGGACATTGTGGATACAGATACCGAATCGTCGGACTGGAGATTATGAAGTGAAAATGAGCGTCTCAATCGGTGACAAGATTGAGGTAAGTGTTAGCTCGGTCGCCTGCGGCACGAGAGCCGTTCAACTTTATTATTGTTTATATAGTAGAAGCTTCCAAAAAAACAGACAAAATATAAACTTTGGGTCTTTTTGGTTTTGCGTTGATTCTTTTTACAAAACTTCTCAAGCGTAATAGTAAACAATAACAAAACTACTTAACGTTAAATTCGCAATTTTGCAGTAACGTTAAATTAGAATCGCCGCGGACTAGTTTGGGTTATGCTACCGTCTTCACCTCGCCTTCTGTTCACCCATCTGCGCTGCATTAAAAGTTCAGCAAAGGTGTTTGGGGAATTGTTCTTGTGGAGACGGTTGCTAAGCGACGCGCGTCGGTGTCAGGTAGAGTCGCGGGAGGAGAGCGGGAGAGTGATGATGAACAGACGTCGCTGTCAGACGCAGGTAACTAGCGACGCGTCAACAAACGTCGCGCACTGCTCGCAACGGGCTGCTTTTGTCCAGACACTTTATGAAACATGCTGGAAGTAATTAATTCATTCCTGCTCAATCTGACCACTAAAGATCCAGATGAGGACCGAATATTGGCATCATCTGTGGATCTTCGAATCGAGGTAGGAGATGTAGTTCTGAAGTGAAACTCTCAAGGGGGCAAGGTGGATCCCGTGGGACAGGATGTGATCTTTCTGTTATTCTGCATTAATTCAAACATGTCTTTGTTTCTGCTTTAGGACTTCAAGGTCCTCACCTTGTTGGGTAAAGGCTCCTTTGCATGTGTCTACAGAGCTAAATCTGTAAACACAGGATTGGAAGTGGCGATCAAAATGGTAAGTGCTGTTTAATTGAGCATGGTGTCAGGGTTGTGGTTGTGCAGCATCTGTTGAAAAACCGCTCTCTGTGCCCCTTGTGTATCTGCAGATTGACAAGAAGGCCATGCACAAAGCTGGAATGGTGCAGAGAGTCATTAATGAGGTGGAGATTCAGTGTCGGTTAAAGCATCCTTCAGTTCTTGAGGTGAGTCCTGTAAACACACATCACAGATCTGCTCACAAAATCATGAACATGTTAGAATGAAATAAATCTTGAGGTGAGTCCTGTAAACACATCACAGGTCTGCTTGGAAACTGAAGAACATGTTAGAATGAAATAAATCTGAATCTGCTGCATTAAGAGATTGTTCTACTTTAAGATGTAAAAAAGAGATGCATAATTCAATACAGGTCATAAAGTCATGAATGAATGAATGGAAATGTTTATTTTTGAGATCAAACATATACAGACATGGACAAAATTGTTGGTACCCTTCAAATTGTGCCCAGGCCAGTTTCATTAGCTTGCATTTTCTAATGCTTCTGTTGAACCACAATTTTAGAAAGCAATATCTGATTTTCATTAGTTTATTTTCAGACATTTTGGATTAATCATGACCTTTTTTTCCAGGCTCGAGTTATTTTGGTGACCACTGTAGTTTTTCTTTCTTCAGTGGAAGGGTACTTACAATTTTGTCCATGTCTGTATATATTTGTTGTTATTATTTTATTATTATCATCACTCACTCTTTATGTTAAGGTACAATACTTGCAATTAATGAATCAGTAACTAAATACTTTTGACATTGGAAACTTACTTTGACATTTTATTTTCATAAATGTTATTTGAAGCATTAAAGTAGATATTTACATGCATTTAAAATGCTGTTCTTTTTATGTGTATAAAAGCGCTTTTGAATATTGTCAGACAATCACTTTTCAGTATTTTAAGACATCCCGTCTTTAACTCAACATTAATTAAAAGATATGAATGAAAGCACACTATGCTTTTATTAATTTCAAGTGAGATGAATCATACTTTTAATTCATTTGTCTTTATTTTTATAATTATTTTTGGTGTATAAATATTTTTTTGTGGAAACCCTGGTTCTTCAAAGATTCTAATGGCTGAAAATACAGGAAATAATATAGGTTTTGTTTTAGTCATTTTAATGCATTGAGGATGCTAGAAAGATGCTAGGCTAGAAAGAAAGACTTTGTTAGGGACTTTTTGGACACATTTACACACTGTTAATCCTAAGGTTAATGCTTGCCATACAAATGGAAAAGTACTTTTAAACTCTTTTCCAGAAAAAAAAGACTGGTTAGCCCACCTTATTTCTTTGAACAAATCTGTAAAAAGCTCCATTAATAGATATGAGCTAGGGTTAGTAGATAAAAGCTGATTATTTGATGATGGAAGAAAATATTGTGTATAATAGTGCATTCATGCTTGTTGTCAGTGGTTCCCACACATAGACTTTACTTGAGCGGGCCGCCCAGGTATATTTAGTGGCACATTTTTTTACTATTATTAACATCGTTTACTCGTTTCGTTCTGTGTGTGCGAGACCTGTCAACACTCCCACAGACAGTCTCACGTGCTCTGCAGACCCACAGAGACGTTCCTTTTTGGGACTTAAAAAATTCGTCTGGCCCGGGTTTCTAAATCTAAAATGTCCGGGATTCAACTTTTGCTTTCGCTTTCTAAAGCTCGTATGCGTTTTTGCATTACCTTTTTACTTAAGCCTACTTTCGCTTGGCTTCGCAAGCGAGAGAAACATAAATAATTCATTTTTTTAATCTAAACGACTCAGAAAAACTTTACTATATACTCTGAGAGGACAAAATCACTGGTCTAAATATATGTACGTCATTAGGAATGGTTAATCAACACATTTGCCTTATTTAAATAATCTACAAGTTTTAGTCTTGTAATTATGATAATTTTTAGAGATGTTGTCAGTTTTTATTCTTTTTTTCTGTCATTTATTTCTCATTTGCTGATTATTTTATTAATTTGATGATGTTAATATATTACATAGGCTATTTTATATACATATCTAAAATGCTTTGGCATCCAAGTTTGCTTTGAACCTGAGAGAGAGAGAGAGAGAGAGAGAGAGAGAGAGAGAGAGAGAGAGAGAAAAAAGCAGGTTTTACCTGTCAGTGGGTGCACATGGCTCCTGAATAGCATAAAAGTAAGAGAAATTGTGAATTTCTTTTTTTTCCTTAACCCATTGAAAAGAACCGGTGTATAACATAATAAATAAAATTATTGTTAAAAATTAAATTGTGTTTTGTTTATCGCATATAGTTAATTATATAACTGATGTGGGTAAATGGTGTTTCAATCCGGTTACCACCGCAAGTATATTTCAAACCTGTGGGAAGCACTGTAGATTGAAGAAAGAACTATAGATGCAGCTTTTGTTTAATATGGCATAATTGTGCATTTGCAATATCACTTGGATCCCGCCATTAGAAATGACTTTAAAAAGTAAATATTGACTAGTTGTCTTTTATTTTCTTTCCTGTCTGTAGCTGTACAATTACTTTGAGGACAGTAATTATGTGTACCTGGTTCTGGAGATGTGTCACAATGGGGAGATGAGTCGCTACCTAAAAGAGAGGAAAAATCCTTTTACAGAGGAAGAGGGTGAGTTCTTCACATTTATAGATTATTATCTTGAAAGTCCTTTCTGCATGCAATTTAGTTTTTAAAACTAGAGAGTCATTGGCCAATATGAATATATTGTGTATATCGTCTACATCAGTGTTCAAGTTCAGTCCTATGGAGTCCCTGTCCTGCAGAGTTATCTTCATAGAAGCTCACCTCCCTGTAAATTCTTTTTTGTAAGTTTGGTAAACTTAAACCCTCGCATGTTAGTGTTTTTTCTTCACCATTCAGTTTTTACATTGCATTTTCCCTCTGCTTCTGCATCAGGACCCTTTTCTACATTTTTGGGTTTCTCAGCAGCAGAAGTCGTCATTGTTGAGTAAACAAAGAGCGCAGTGAATGGCAGAGTACAAAATATTGTTTTCCCATTCCTATTTGCTCAAATAGTAAAACAATTATAGTGTTATCAAGACTTTTAGAAAAAGAATACTAAAAATAGTGGAGACTGATAGTGGCAGACAGAAGAGAGAACAATGTCATATTTACTGTCCCGCCCATAGACACTGCATTAGAAATTCCTTGCATAAGTGGTAATTAGGTTTTTAGTAATTTGGTGCAACAATGATATAATGCAAAGTATAGCTTGTACATAAATGTTCATAGGTTTTTTTTAAATAAAAATCAGAATATTACAAACTTTCAAGATTTTAAGATGCTGATAATTATTAAATGCATCTTGCATAACCGTCTTGTGAAAAGGGTTCATTACACATATAACAAGTATTCTTGTATTCAAGCTAAATAGATTCAAACCACTGAATAATTTGAGATCATTTTGACAGATTATTCATTCCTTATTTTTTTATTCGGCTTTGACAGATTTATTAAAATTAAATAAAAATCTAATAAAATGTTTTACATCCAATTTTTATTTGTTTACAAATTAGTTTTGGGGGGGTCTATTAGAGTTCATTTATGGTTCTCAACCAGGAGCCAGGGCTCACCAGGGGGCCTCAGCAAATTACCGAAGGGGTTGTAGGATGACCTAAAAATATTTAAGTTTACAGTTTATCATGTTACTATAGTTAGTTTTTGAAACTGGTATTTGAAACAGGTTTCCAGCTGGTATTTAATATCTGTTCAAATGCAGCTCTTGTAACCACTTGTGTTCAGATTCCCTTCCCTCTACCCTCTATTTTGTCAGCCCTCACTTTTGTGGTATTAAAACAACAAAAATAATAATTAATAGTTAATAAATGCAATATTTCAATGCTTCCTGCTTAAAAAATGTGAGAGTAAGCAGGTATGCCATAATTGCAATCGAAAACACAATGCGCTGTTACACAACACTGCTTCTAAATGTAATGTGTGTTTTTGTTTGTGTTGTGAACAGCGAGGCACTTCATGCACCAGATCGTAAAGGGCATGCTGTACCTCCACACTCACGGGATCATGCACAGGGACCTGACCTTGACCAACCTCCTGCTCACCACAAGCATGAACATTAAAATTGCAGACTTTGGTTTAGCCACCCAACTCAAGCTTCCCAGCGAGAAGCACTTCACCATGTGCGGCACACCCAACTACATTTCACCTGAAGTGGCCACGCGCAGCGCTCATGGCCTGGAGTCAGACGTCTGGTCACTGGGCTGCATGTTTTACGCCTTCCTCACAGGACGACCTCCCTTTGACACAGACACCGTCAAACGCACCCTTAATAAGGTGGTGCTGGGAGAGTATCAGATGCCCACGCACATATCAGTAGAAGCTCAGGATTTAATCCAGCAGCTGCTACAAAAGAACCCGGCCCTCAGACCGAGTCTCTCTGCGGTGCTGGACCACCCGTTTATGACTCAAAGCGGGCCCACTGCGAGCAAAGACTCCGGCAGCAGCGATGGAGGCTCCATCGACAGCGGAATCGCCACAATATCCACCGCTTCCAATGCAACCAATAGCAGCAGCAGCAGTCGGCTACAGAGGAGAACCAGGCAGACAATTGGACAGCCGTTGCCCAATCGCATGGCGCCAATCCCTAGCCACTCCTATCATTCCACCAGCTCCAGTTATAAGAGTGGGCAAGACTGGCAGCCAAATTCACAAGATGATTTATCTAGGATGGGCATTGGGAGAATTCCTGTGGGTGCTGACAGCGGAAGGCCTCATTCTCGCTACCTGAGACGAGCTCATTCATCAGATCGATCCGCTGTTGGGTACAGCCACAATCCACAGGAGGCAGAGCTGGAGAGATGCCACTCAGAAGAGATGCTGTCAGGGGCTGGACGGTTATTTCCACAGACCTCCGGCTATAGAAACGCACCGCATGGATACTCAGAGCATGGGCGGCTTCCCTCTCCACCTGTTAAACAGCCTGCTAAGTAAGAGCCATTCAAAATTACTGTGGAAGAGCTTAATAAATTGTTGTTTTTGTCTTTTTTTTGTAACTAGTGTTTCTTTTTTCCCCTTCTTCAGTCCGGGATCGTCTTTCTCTACGCCCACCCAGTCAATGAGACAACAAATGCCAGATTCGCAAACACAGCCCTGGTTCAGCAATGATGGTATAAATGTCTATTACAAAACATGTACACAAATTACTTAATCATTGTAATTCATCCGCACAATAGCTCTGATTTTATGGTAGGGTTGTACAATATAATGTTTGAGCATCGATATCGCAGTGTGTGAATCCGCAATATTCATATCGATGAACATACAATGTGGAGTCAGGGCTATAGTTGACCAGGTAGTTCAGAACACATGAGAATTTTGGAGTCATTTTAGTTTAACCATAACAAAGTGAAAGTTTAAGAATTGCGTGTGTTTTTAAGGCCCGTTTATAGATTTTAAGTGAGTTTAAAGCGTTTGGCCTTTCATTTGTAGATTTAACAAAGATTAATTGCATTTAATTTTGTATACAATGAAAACTATACATCTTTATTTTACATTTGATAATTTTTTTTCTGCTACTGAATACTGCTTGACTACATGTATATTTGCTCTACTGTATTTCTCTATGCTTGTAACTTGTTTATTATAATTTATGCAGATGCACTCCCCTACAAAATGAATCCAATAAATCGAAAACAAAATCCCAATAAAGCTGTTCAAGTTATCTTGTGAAATATGGCAATATAAATCACAGAAAATCCAAATATCGCAATGTATGTTTTTTGCCAATATCATGCAGCCCTAGTTCATATGGTGTCTTAAAAAGATTTCTCATTGCAATTAATTGTGCTTTTTGATGATTACAATTTTTATGCTAACTCTTTATAGGGCACTTATTGGAATACTCATTTGGAAAAAACCTGGAGTGTTACTGGGGGTTATTACAAGCCCTTTGAACTTATGACTTTTTATAGAAAAACAAAACATTGTCTTGTAATTAGTGTCAATGAAATGACCATTTATGGTTCTTCACAAAATAAATGGTTAACCATTAAAATAAAGTTCTAAACAAAATCGACTAATTATGGAAAGAAAGCATATAATTAAGCCTTTTTCACTGAAAGCCATCATTGTTTTTATTAATATATGGATGGACATATAATGTTGTTTTGTCCCATGGAAAAATTTGGACACGAGTAAAAGTAAAACATTCTTATACTTTGCATATATTAAGGCATTTTTTAAACCTTAAAAGTATTTTTTTTTCATTCAGGGCCGTTCAAGAGGCCGGCAGACGTGAGCGGTCACAGCAGCAGTGGGAGTTTCCACTCTGGACGAGGGCCAATCGGGACACAAACCTCCTGCAGCGACAAACCCAGCGGCCTTCACTCTCAGCAGCAGCAGCAGCAGCCCATCCTCTTCCAGCACAACAACCCCGGGCCCTGCAGGGAAGATGCGTTCAGATCGGGACACATGTCAGAACCTCAGGCCTACTCAGACGCACAGTTTCTAGGTCCACCGCTCTCCAAAGGCAAAGTGCAAACAGAGAAGAAGGAGAAAGTGTGCCCTAAGAAGAGCTTTCCACCGCTCTGTGCTGCCCGACTCAAGCCTATTAGACAGAAGACCAAAAATGCTGTGGTGAGTCGAGATCTTTATGTCCTGTTTTAAGCATTTGTGCAGGACATTTATTTTCTGCCACTAGAATATATCCTTATGTCGTTTTTATTTCGATTTTGGAGGATCTGTAAGTTATAAGCTAGAATTTGTTCACGTGAAACGTCATGATGTAATAAAGTTGGTATTTCGTTTTTAGGTCAGCATTTTGGGCACTGGAGAGGTGTGTATGGAGCTGCTGAAAGGACAAGGAGCTCAGGAGAGAGTCAAAGAAGTACTTCGGATATCCTGTGATGGATCTATGGTGAGGGACAATGAAGTCAATAATCTATGTAATCTACTGCTGGATCAGTAAGATTGCTTTTCGTTTTTAAATAGTGAACTTTTATTCCACAACAATAAATGAAATCACATTAAATGCACTATTAAAATAGTTATTTTATTCTTACCAAGATATATATATATATATATATATATCTATATATATAT